>JAQFYZ010000962.1:0-29762 GCA_034695085.1 Cylindroiulus punctatus
GCAGGCGCATTAGCCTTGTCACGTGATAATAGCGGGTGCGTGCAAACCGAAATACGATATCCTAAAACTCTCTAATATAAATTTCATGTTACCTAATGATAACGAAACATTCTATCTCCCGTTAAAATATATGTAATCTAAGGAATAAATAGAGCACGCCTTAATTACATTGGCATGTCATATTTTTTTTCATTTCACTTATCAGGGAATTTGTTTTAAAGTTTAGGTAAGTCAGGGAAGTCGAAAATATCCTATCTGGGGAACTGTATTTACCATGCCACTTTGTTTGTGAAGAATTTTGACATTAATGTTTATCCTGAAAGTTTAGACCATAATATTGTCTATCTGGTAATAATAAAATTTCGTCTAAATGACTTTAACACAATTTTATTTGAGATTTAACTAAATTTTCATCAGAAGTGGTGTTAAATTTTCAACTTCATAACAGTGCCTTTGTTCCAGCAATGTAACAGTTGTAAATGCAATTAATCAGAGAAAATGTTTAACATTGAAGCTAACAACAAGACGGGCCTTATCACGATTACCTCCTTTAAACTCAGTGTCGCTAACGTACAGTACACATAATTAAGTATCAAAAATAGAAAGGTCAAAGAAATACATGAATGCAACTGCGATACCAAGTGGCAATAAACCGCAGCTATTCATTTATTTGCAACGATTTTTTTCAAGATTAATAGATCAGCTGTAAGGTTTTAAAGGAACTTGTCAAATCCTGACTCTACCATATGTTTGCTATATACTTAAAAATCGTTATTAGAAAATTTGACTTACCTCAGATTTCATTGCCACCGTAAACTGAGTCACGAACATTGTTCAGTCATGACATTTTTTCGGGTTTTTTCTGGGTTTGTATTTGAGCTTGCGTTGGTGTCTCAGGATGCACTTTCGATAGCTTTTTTGAAGTTATGAAACAACAGGCTTACTGCATGTCCAGTCCTTAATGCAACGGGCGCTTATCCTTCCCTATACATCGATGCTGGGCCAATGCGAAAACATTTGTTGTGGTGGCGAGTGTGTTCAGACTATAAAAGTTTTCTGGCAAACATTCTCCCACTACGCCATTACCTGTATGGCCTTGCACTCCTTTCCACAATGAGACACCTGTTCGGAAAGTGTCATCCTTCGGCTTTTGTGTGGGATTCCGCGTTGGCAGTATATTGAACAGGGAAAACTAGCGTGAGACTACCTTGTGTTCAAGTCCATGCCATGCTGAATGTACTGAGATGGATTCATCATAAATCCCAACTAATTACAGTATAGTGGATCAACTATCCGGACACAGAGTATCCTGTTATTTGAAACAGTGCAGTACAATGAAAAAAAAGTACATTATTTCGTATCGTTTTCTGATCTAGGCATATTAGCGATTTCTCCATTTTATTCTCAAGTCATAATTGATAACCATTGTTTGATATCATTAATTTTTTATGCTGTGCTGACAGTAAATTTATCTAGTTTAACGTTCGTTCAGTGTCATGTAGTGAAAAGCAAACAAGGCTAGTTTTCTAATAATTTTAGCAACTGATTGTGCGAGATTTCATTCATATATCCAACCAAACGGAAACTTAACTGTTTTTGACGCTGCAAAAGCGAGATGAAAATCCTGTTGACGTCAGTATGCAGCCTTACTTGCAGTGACTCAGCCAGAACAGGATCTGAAGCAAGGTCCAAAATTAAAAATTGGGGAAAAGGTGTTGAGATACCAATTGAATTGCGTGAATCTATTGAAGAAAAAGATATGAAATCCGTTACGTCCAAAAAAGTGCACCTATTAGTGTTTCATGAGTCATTTCACTAACCCGAGCCACCTAGCCTGAATTCGTCCCATTTTACCATTATTCGTAAATAGGTTTAGGACAACATTAACTGGGACATTTCTTCGTTTATAATCGAACTGTCACTTTTTCACTGCAAATTGAAGCCAAAACATATAAAATTGAGCGCACGCAAAGTCCTAAATCATGACATTCGCCATAAATGTTGTGTTGGTGAACGTAATGTCAGTATGCGCGCTCGACCATTTGCAGTATTCAGTGTGAAAGAGGTGTTAATAAACCTAGAAATGTTCTAATAAAAGATGGAAAGTTGGGCTTGCAGGTGGGAAAACTATCATTGCTTCATAAATCAATCCTTTTTCAATCGAAAATAGGTTAGGATAACAATATCATGGATAAAAATGTATTTCACTTTTTTCATTAGTTATTAAAAAATGGTTGGCGAGTAATCTTGTTATCCAACTTGCTTGTCCACGTTAAAAAACTTATGCAAATGCACGATTTTTCCGCATCTTTTGTACAAGAGACAAGAGAGTAATTGAAGATCCGTTTATTGGGGCTTATGTACACATTAGGCTTAGAATGTATTTCATAAACGAAATTGTGAGCTTTAATTAGTGAATACATAAAACACACAAGAGGGAAAACTGTGGCATTATCAACAAATAAAAACAAACAGTTAATACACTTTAAAAAATAAAGTAATTGTACCAATCACTGTTTTACAGAGTTAAACAGAAATTGTTTAAAAATTATGCTTCATAATATCCGCGTTCCACTTAATGCTTCGTCAATGAGAAATTGCACTAGTATAGGAATAGATTTTTAATGATGCACTTGGCAGATACTGTACAGTCGTAATTGTAACGCCATTTCGACATTTTTTTCTTCCCTAACGTTAGACCACTTTTGCTTCTGCATATTTAAAAAGCTTCTATGGCTAAGAGAGGCTTGTCCGGAACAACTTGCTATATGCTTTTACTGGTGAGAAACATAACAATCGAAAATTTAATTTCGTAGTTCAGGAAAAGCTGAATGGTTAGCATTAAAAAAATATTCAAATAACAAGTGAAGTTGAGATTATTTAACTCAAATTAGGCTACGGAAATCTGTTGAGAGCGGTTATGCAGGTCATAAAGCCAACGAGAATTTTAGCAGAGATTGATAGCGAACGAGATATTAGAAGTTGTTGGAGATTTCTAATCGATAGTTAAAATGATGGCACGTAGATGAAAGAACAAACGTCTTAAACTTGGCAAAATAACAAATATACATATAAACGAATAAAAAGTATGTGTTATAAATTACGTCAGGGGGTGGAAATCGTTGTTCCATCTTGGCACGTCAGACACTCTGTATCCATTCTCTTTCAATTGTTAGCCTCATCCACGCACCGATTCAGTTTCAAATTTAAAAATCTCATCTCAAAATGACGTCTCCTTATTTTGTATATTCTTAAAACAAAGCAACAACGAGGGAGTTGTAACTGCAAATATCCCTTGAATGATGAGTGCAATCCAAACAATGATATTCATTTTGCCTCGTCTTGCAAGCAGAAGCACGTGACGTCTCCTCGTGAAGTCATACCACTCGAATCTCAATCTTGTACTTGCATCGAGCTGCATGCGCCTTCGTCGCGTCCATTATAGCTTGCCAGACCGTATCATAAATCATATTGAAAATTCCTTCTTAATTAATGAATTTTTAATCCTTGAAATCCCAAACTCGACAGCTGTGTTTGGTCATACGCTTGTCTTCCTTCGGGACCTATAAAAACGCATAAAAAGTTGCCATTAGTTAACCCAATCAATCTCCCACAGTTTTTGCCAATCCTTAGGACCTTAGAATAGTCCCTGCTCCAAATCTGCTCAATTTTTTTAATATTCCAACCATATTTGTCTAGTTACTTTCACATACAAAAATGACACCTGTTTTAGCTGTATCAATTTAGCCTTTTTATGTTTTCATATGTTTCACCTAACCTGAAATAACATAAATGATTTAGCTGCCCCTAAACCATCAGGCAATCACTGCCAGCTTACGAGCCATGAGGGAAAGCCCGCAATTCTCCATAGTCTACGGCGGTTAGCATTTTTAGAACTAACCCTACACTTAACACACTGATGTCAAATCTATTGAAGTAACAGACTTGAAATAAAGAAAATTTGCTTTTAGAGCAGGGACAATTCTCGACTATAGCCATTGCTTACTCACCAAATGTCATTAAAGAGTTTTTTGCAGCATTTCTTACGGCACGACTGTCATCAGTTTGACTTAAATAAGTTAGCTGGGTAATGCAACCTTTTGCCTTTAAAAAAAGAAATGATATCTTTATAGCATCAAATAAAAGCAATTTTAAAAAGAACTAATGCAGGGCCTGCTTACTTTTAAAATGGCAAGTGCGGCACAGGTCCCCTGTCGAATGAGTTCATTTTCCGACTCCAGACCCTCGATCAAAATGTCTAAAACTTTCCCTCGCAATGCGTCGTTCTCGTTCATTTCGGTAAGGTAGGAGGTCACGGCACCTTGTATCTGATGATTACTGCTACACAAAAGTGCCATCATATTGTGAAGACAGTCTTTGGGGGGAACTGTCTTGCCTTGGTTTTGTATTGTTACACACAATGAACCAGCATTTGTTGATTGAAGCTCATCCAGCAACAAAACTGCAACATTGAAATAATTAAGGTGTGTTACGAGAAGTTTACTCAAATTCAAAACAAACCGCAAGAGTTATACCTTCGTCGGCCAAACTTTCGAATTGCTTTTCGATGCTTACTGGGCAGTTCCTCCAGAAATAATCGGAAAACTGATGGACTGTTATGATCGCATCAGAGTCGAAGCGAGGCAAGTCCAATAAGCGCATTATGCACAGTCGGGCCACTGTAAGGAAACATGGAAGACGTCAAATTGCAATTTACCCACATAAGTGTGTGCTACTCCTAATGAAAGCTAAATTACAACTACTCTGCCATGCCTTTTTCTGATAAATTGTTCATTGTGTTTGGATGTTTTTCCTGAAATTGTTGCTGGCATCTAATGACTAAACGATGGAAACAATGATCGGCGCAAATGCACAGCGCAATGCCCTTGAAGGTGCAGTGATCCCAAAGTTGTTGAAGCTGCATATCATCTTTCAGTTCGTTATGACCTTTGAAAAATGACGAAAACATCCCATTAATACACGAATAACAGCATTATTGCTAAAAATAAGACTAAGTGTGCATACCCGTTATTGGTACGTTTTTATCTTCTTTTAAATATCCTACTAATTTCATCAGCCGTTCTATGACTTTTGTCTGCACTTTTAGCTTCTCTAGGGAGCGTTTTTCCCTATATTTTAGTGGGCCGAAATTGCCGATGTTCTGGAAAAAGGATTAAATAATCAGCGTTAAAAACTCGGATTGTTGTAAAGCAAATTTGATGCTGCCAAACATTACATGCCTCGAGATATTTTTGGCATTGCACCAAGTGAGTGCAAAGGGCCAAATCGAGCTGCTCGCTGCCTGTTGTCGGAGGCGCTGGGCTGGCCCCAGATTCCGGACTGCTAGAGTTCAATCCGCGCAACTGCCTCGCAATGGAAGCTATTCCTGAATCGCATGTCTTTGCCGTTAACTCGGGATCCAAAGTTTTTTCCTCAAGAATTCTGTTATGCGATAAAAGTGGATGTTACAATGAGAGAAAGAGAGATGGAGGGTAACTAAGCATGAAGGGCTTTCCCGTTACGGTGGAATGCAATTGTAATGTGATGGTAACGAGTTAGAATAACTAGAAAGGGGAAAGCCGATCTCCAGTTCCGAAGGAACGCCTTAAGTTGGCCGTTACATGGGGAGGATTGGAAGGATAGTTCAACTATGGGGCAAGTTGGATGTTCTGATGTCGTAACACAAACAAAAACTACTACATTTTGGACTATGTGAGACATTCTTACTTGTCCTCCCCGAAATTGAGGTCATCCTCATCCACTTCCGTGTTTAGGAAATCGAAACATTCAAGGGCACTTTCGACAGACAAACTGATGTCGGACGAATGTGATCCTCGTCGGCTGCCATTGCTCCCCTACATGACAAAAGACCAATATTAAAATTGGCTGTTATTGTAATATTGTCTCGTTCAAGTACGGTTCTATGGTATCGTGTTTCACAAAAACTTAATAAATCTATTAAGAATTCTTTTTACGAGTGAGAACTATAGTAGATGACTGCTCTGAAAATACTGCTTGTTTCACTTCATACATTAACAAAAAAACATTGTTCACTTACCCTCACCAGCTGCTCCAAATCTATCACTATTAATTCCAAACCATACAGTTCAGGATATTGGCCTTGAATATCTTCAAGGCAACTCCCCAAAGCGTTGACAACGTCTGGCAAGGATGGGCCGTCTAAATGCGACCCTTGGGAAGAACTGCCGAGGTCCATGCTGCAGCATTCTGAACTGTCTGCCTTGTGAAGCAGCAAGGGAGAATGGTGATCCCTGTGACTCGTGCTGCATATTTCAAATTCATGAAGCTGGTGATGATTCGCGTGCAAAGCGTGGTTTGCACTCGCATGCACGTTCATTGAATCCAAGCTCGTTGATTTGTGAGGGAAACGACCAATCACTGTCACCGGCCGCGTCGATGCATTCTGGGTCAAGTGAGATGCGTCAGTAAGACGGCTGAAATCCAAAGGGCCATGAAAGTCCGTGTCTGGAGTGCTAAGCGTGGAGCTGCGAGCCGATGCACTACTGTGGCTGCTGACACTACGCGAGTCCACATCAGGAGAATACTGACTTTCGAAATTGTTATAACACCCTTCCTATAAATCATGTAGAGGTGAATACAAATTGAGATCAGAATTCTAAACATTGCGATGTTCTCACTTAATCTGGTAAACTTACGTTTATTGTTTGCGAACTGATACTTCCATGACTTAACGAATGCGGGGGGAGAATTCGCTTTTTGCAAGCTGGAGAGCCGCTATTCTTTGGTATGAGTTGAGGTCGCAGGACATCGTCCGCGTTACCATGTAATGGGCTGGATAGAAGTGAAAAATGGTGATTAATTTTAGATTCTCGCAGTTGTTTCCCATTTTTGGCTTACTCTTAACATTACCCACTGTTCATACACCTGTACATAATATGGAAAAAGTGATTTTCTCCTAATGGCGCCTGAGCTAGCACTGATTTCCTACTTTCCTATGTTGCCCGATGAAAAATGTTAAGGTTAGTTTAGGATACGATAGGTTAGAATAAACACAAAAGGAAACAAACTCTGAGAAAAAAAATGATAAATTGCCACAGCTCGCACATTTATCATTCTTGTCTACTATACAATTACGGTTTGAATGCACCTATTTTGGTGCACATTTTAAGCGGGGACGATGCAGAAGTTTAACAAAATGTAACATTCCGAATGACCTTTGTGATCAACATAAGTGTACATACTTCCACGTGATAATGACGTTGAGTTTCAAGGATCCACTGGAATTCAGGTTGACTGTCATGATTTGTGGATTGGCACAGAACAGTTCTTTGGTATCGCAGTATTTGTTGCCTAAGACGACAGCTTTCGCTATGCTCTTCATCTCCACGGCCTGAAAAACCGAAGAATTAGCAACGAGTTCATGGACAGTTCCCGAAACAGTTGCCGGTGATGGAATGGACTTACTTTAATGTGAAGTACTTCTCCCAGAAGAGCTTTAAATAATACACATTGGTTATCCCACGTCTGCTGGTTATTTTTCAAGATGCGGCCTCGCGTCTTCCACTTCTGATGCCCGTGGCGAATGGTGATCTCGAAGGAGTCTCCGGTGCATAGGCGAGCAAACCCTTGGACCCCTAAGCAACCGATGACATGCTTAGCTCAATGCTGAATTCATTGCTCGGCTGCAGCCAATGACAAACCTTTCATTTCCAGTTGCAGAGTCCCCATCAGGGTTTCCAGGGAGGCTTCCACGCAGCATAACGTCTCCACGCATTCCTTGTAGCCTGACCGTACGTTGCTGAGGGCGTGCTCACGCTCCCGGCCTGGAGACTGCACGAAGGCTCGAGCCAATGAGCGCACTCCGTCCCGTAGCTTCTGCTGCAAGGCGTATCGGTCTTGAAGCTCTTCGAGCTGAATTGAAGAATACAAAAATTAGTGCAAATATCACAAAATCACAACAGCTTTGTGCTGACATGTTGGTGGAATTATGAGAAATTTCAGAAAACTCATGTTGGTTGCAGACAACTTACCGCTGTTAGTTGATATTCCAACCTCTTCAGATACCGCTCGGCTGCCTTCAGTTGCTGTCGAGAAAAATCAAAACGTCAATGGCCGTTCAAGACTCACACGTCATTCTCGGAACACTCATTGTGTTGAAAGTCAGGTTTATTCAAAGCCGTGCTTTTAAGTGCCAAGATGGCCCGAGGAATGCTTCGCTAACAAACGGAAGATCTAAACAGCTCGTTCACCTGCTGATTCAGCGTTTTAAGGATTATATAAGATTTAACATGATGAGACGAGATCCTCAAAAAACCAAACCTTTCTAAGCCGTTGAGGAATATGCCCTGATCCAAATGTTCAGATTATGTATATACGAAACCTACATGTCAAGTAAACAAGAATGACAGCTACCCTTGCCATCACCATTTATCTTTATTTGTGTCTAGATAAATTTTCTTTGTGTATTCTGTGTATTTGTGGATATTTCAACTCTACTTGTCTAGTAGACAATCATGAAACCTATCCTGACCATCACAATTTATCCTTTTTATATATTCTTGTGTTTATCCTAACCCAACCCAACCTGAACTAACCTAAAAGTGTAATTTTTGATCTGACTGCCCCTTAAACATGAAACGTTAGGCAATCACTGACCGCCTGTGAGCCATTAGGAGAAGCCCACTTTCATCTCATAGTGCTTATGCTTGAGCAGGGCATATTTCCAAGTTGTCTGGAGGATTCGTGCCAATGGAAGGATCTCGTCATGTTGAGATTCGACCGAATTTCTCGTTTAATAGCGATTTTTATTAAATCTAATGTTCCGAATTTTGACCATCACAAGATGATGGGATGAACCGAGCTCTTCGTGCATCGCAAACAGGCAGGAATGAGGATTTGGTCAGCACTAGCAAGAAGGAAGCGATGCTGATGAAAACATTGCAATCATCCATTAACATGGTAAACTCAACGGTGCATTCAGTCAGTTGGAGCATGCGACATTATTACATGTATTAGGAGGGTTGAGGAGACGAACACGACACGAAATAAGGGGAAATTAGTATCTGATATTTTTGCCATTATTATTCATGGCTCTATCTAAGAATTCGATTATCTTCCCCAGAGTTGCACGTCCAGGAGCTGGTTCAGCCCACCCAATTAAAACAGGAGTCACATTGGGTGATAATACTGGGAGCCACTGGGGTTGATCCGCTCGATTGCGAGCGTGTGGTTCGCCTACTAATTTCGGTAAACAAACTCCGAAAAACCAGAGATATAAATAGCCACAGTTTCCTCGGCTTTGTTGTTCTGTCACGCCGTCTGAATTCGATGCAATTAACGCAATGATACGGGCAGGTATTGCAAATTAATAGCTTTTTTCAGACGTAATAACAGCAGCTCATAGCATAAGCACGTGCTGGCCAGAGGTGATATTGGCCCCAAAGCCTAGGCAATTTTAATTCCCAAATGCTAGTCACACCTTGATAAAGGGAGATTTAGTACCGAAATCGTCCTTGGATGCGAACTGGATTTTTCCAGGAAAGGTTTGATTCAAACGATTGAATTTCCGAAGGAATTTCGTTCGATTAGACGAAAACGCATGCTGGTGACAAGACGCTGAAAGCTTTCTCGTTTCATGCTGTGGACTTGCAAGTTTTTAATCAATTTTTTGCCTGCTCAACAAGTTCGATCGTGTGCCCTTCGCATTTTTGCGAAATTGCCATTAATGAATGGATTGTTTTGACCAGAAACAGGCGTGCCGATGGTCGAGCGTATTCTGACAGCAGCTTTAATAGTTGTAATGATTAAGTCGCATTAAAATCATGGTGACTACCAAACTGGAAAGCTTGAAAAACTCAGGGAATTTCAGCTGGAGCCTATGTTTCTAGTTTGTTCATTATAATTATGGAAAATCAGCACAAAAATGTTGACTTAATAATCAATACGGCCATTCAGAACAATGAATTATCATGGTGAAAAGATTAGCTCTTGTTTAAAATCCATGTAAGATGTGCTCGGCACTAAGTGCCAGGCATATTATACCATTCAGACTATTGGCTGTACAGATTACATCCTGCTCAACCATGCATGGACCCTGAGAAAGTAGGCTTTTTCTTATGGCTCGTAGCCTGGCAGTGATTGCCTGACGGTTGAGCAGCTAAACAAATTTACGTTTCAGGTTATGTAGGTTAAACACGGGAAAAAATAACACAGAAAGACAAAGGACATATTACGGTGACTATAGGACAGGTGTCATTGTTGTAGGTGGAAAATATGCATTAAATTAAACATGCATTTGTCAATAAAATATTTTGACTGTGCTGTATAATAAGCCTTGCTGGCACAATGGGACACACAAGGAAATGGGCTTCCCTAACGGCTCGTTAGCTGGCAGTGATTGCCTGCTGCAAGGGTAGGCAAAATAAGAAAATTAGTTCTTGGTTGCTTTAGGTATGTTAGGTTTGGCACAACCTGGGATAGTATGTACTTGCCAATTAGGCCATAGAGATTGTACCTCCATTTTTGTCCTCATAACCATGCAAAGTGATATTCGTTGAAAGTGGATATACATGTACATTATATGGTGCTCGTGGATATTGGGCAGTTTCGTTTATTGCCCAAGAAGCATAGGACCTCTTTGAGTTAATTAACCGTCGACTGTTTACTGCACCTGCTTCATCAGCTTCCCAGGTCTTCCCTTAATAAACTTAATTAAGACGCCTGCCGCCTAGTTTGTCAACATGCAAATTAAAGCCCTGGTTATGTTGAAGCGCAGGTGTCGCAACTTCCTACTAGTTCTAATTAAATTCTCTATTGCAGAGATCAAATCTGAGACAGTCGTTTGGCGAGTTTAAAACTGTTTGTATACTTTGCTTTATTTTCGACCATGGCCAACCGGGCCTGTTGGCTGCTTAGTAACCATTTCGAGTAGCAGGCAGTTTTGAGGGAATTTCCTTATTGATGTTGATTTTAGATATACATACAGATGTAGTTCTCAACTGGCAAAACAAACCTCGTTATTCAACATAATTTCGATGCAATGGGAAAATCGTTCAAATGCATGCGCATACTTTGAAATCTAGAAGAATGGCCACCTATTAGACTGGCATTATTTTAATGGATGCTTTCATGCCTCGCGAACTCCTAGCAATTATACGTGCCATAACTCCGCCATGCTCAAGTGCCCATGCGTGCATTTCAGTGGGTGCAATATGGAGATATGGGTGCAATACCCTTCCACCAAGCTCCTTACCTTTTCTAGCTCATAGAGCTTGCCTTGAGACTGCGTAGGAAAGATAAAAAGACCAGAGACAAATTAATTCAACGTGAGCATGTCCACCACCAAATAGTGCTACAGAAGAGACAGAATTGAAAGCAGGCGTCACAGTTTCCATAGCCCTATGTCCTGTTTAAGGCTGCATGTTTAGTACTTGTCTTTAAACGTGGAAATTCCTACAATAACTAGTGAGATAAACATACTTTGGTGGATTAAGGAATGTGCATCGGGTCTCAAAAACTGTATACGATCACCTATTTGTTTCACGTGTATTATCATGGAATCCAAACCATCTGCTCAGAAACAATACATGTACCTAGATGATATGCAGCGGTCGGGACATCTCATAATGATTCTGTATATGCTCGACTGAACTGACAGATATATTTGAACGAGGCCAGACACAAAATATTCCATTCATATCGGAAAAATTTCATGTTTTATTTTTTGTCGTAATGCATATGTTACCGCCGATTATTGCTTGAACAAACGCCAATGCCGTTTATCATCGAAGGTGTTTCGTTTAGGTTGCAAAGCAGAAAATGCCCAGCTGCTGCTGGTGTGACGCCACCTGGCACTCGAATATCGGAGTGATCGAAAGAGGCGATATTAAAGCCAAACTTTGGGAGATGGCCAAAATAAATTCAAATCGAGTGGGAAGATCAACATATGTTGCACCATGCTCGTTTCTTGGAAATGTAGAACTGCAATGGGTCTGCAACGGCGCCGCAGTTCAGTATACTTTCTAACATGGTTGATGTAATGGCAATCCATTTACAGGATGTTTACCAGTCATGAAAGTCGTGAATAAGCCATGAAAACTACATAAAGATCAAGGATTTTTTTTGACATATTAATACAGTCAAGATTCACCTCATAGGAATTCCATTTGCCTGATTGTTACCTACAAATTTCCTGTCCTTGATTTCAACGAAATACAATGTAGATTATGTAAAGTTACCCTTTGGAATTGACTTTCAGGCAATGACTAATGCTACTGTTTAATCGGTTGGATGGCATCACATTATGATACCATCCTAAATGCGGTAAAGCATCATAGGGGACGTACAATTATGATGCCAACATCTTGGGAATGGTTGGTCGAATCATGAAAGAAGGTAGGGTGGGGTGGGTCAACCAAGCGATAAAATCCATCATTTGTTATCCAGTGTCAAATTTGGTTTTAATCGAAATTTTGTTAGCCAATGATTATCATCACTCGAGGAGAGGAGCAATTGAAAATGTCGATGAGTACTGACAGGGATGGAGTGTCAGAAACTCACGATTTCTAAATATTCTAAAAGACATTGACATTATTTTTAATTAAAGTCATGGAAAAATCATTGAAACGAAATGAAATAGGACATACTACATCAAGCAGACGCCCTGCTGCTCATATCAGCAACTGATGTTTCGTGCAAGGAATCAACAGATACTGTTTGACAAGTTACATTAGCACAAGAGACACATTTATGCGTGCATCTTTCACGATTTTGGATCTCGAATATTTTATTTTTATCACTCCTTAGTGCATCTCCAGTTTATGGACAGGAATAAAATTTCTTTTCATGGGATAAGGATTCGAACACGATGATCCGCATTAGATATGCGCGCGTGGGCCCACGGCGTTTGATATTAAGAGCGAAAATTCGCTTAAAATTCCCATTTTCAATTTCGGGGCGCAAGATCTTTTTCTCGTAATGGATCAAATGCATTATGCCAGGGATGACTCCAATGTGTGGGCATGAAGAGCTGGCAGTTGCTTAGCAACCCCCATTGCGCGCACGCAATTTGGTGGAAATTTTGCACCCACCAATATCCTCGGAAAAGTAATAACAAGAATACCTAGGCTTAGCTCCAGCCGAAATTCGTTTTGGCCGGGCTCAGCTTCATTTGTGGTTTCAGACCTATTATAAATTTGGCACGTGTTTGCAGATGGTCTATTACGAGTGCAATGGACCCTTTGCGAGTAGATCTATACACCAAACTGCGCAGATTCCAAATAAACAAATTGGAAAATACAAGCCCCACGCATCTATGATGCATGTCTTGTAATTGCGTTGAGAAGAAGTTGTTGCAAACTTGTAATCAGATCTTTGAACCGGAATTGAAAATGTGAGAGCCCTGATTTGCATATCACATCTGAAATCGATGATAATTAATTGCAGAACATGTCGGTGTGGCCCGAAATAAGTCAGGGATCAACTGAACTTAATAACACGTGGGAAGTTATCGGTAACTTGTTACGCTCAATCGGACATGAAAACATGAGATACAGTGCTAGGCGGCGTTGTTTGATTTTTTGACTCAAAATAAAATCTGACGATTTTTAATGAATTGGCAAATGGGATATGGATGTTCGCACGTTTCAAAGAGTTTCATTACAGGTACTTTAATTCCAGTTTCCACTCGGTAGAACTGGTTTACCTACGTGTAAAATGTTTCCTGAATTAATGAAATGATAACTATTAACTAACTTGGGGTTTTAACCACGCAACAGTATTCAGTGGAAACGACGGAAATCCTGCTACGTCGATTGCAGCCATTTCCAAGTACTGTACTGCATTGGCAAAATTAAAATATGATTATTGAAAATATAACCAGGATCTGAGTAAAGAATTTTGCATTGGCCACGCGTGAAGTTTTTGCGTCACTCTCTGTAAACATTGAAGTTTGGACGGTTTCGTGCAATTAATTATAAGCGATTTTCTCTAGAAATTTAGTTGATATACATCGTATCGGATGCAGTCTATGATATCGTCACCACTTCAGTTTTTGCTTTCATCAGATTCATAATCGCGCCAGGTCATTCACACCACCTCGCAGACTTCCTAATTGATCAATTGAAATGAATCATTCAGTAGTTAACCAGATGCACGCATATAAACACGTTGCAAGGGTGAAAGTAGGAAGCATTTTTTATAGATTAATTACTGCATATAGGCATAGCTAGTCAATCCTTTCTAAATGAAGCTCGACAACGCTGGATCAGACGTCCTCTGTTCTTGGCCAATCAATATAATCTATCCCGAATTCCTCCATGGCCATCAACCTACGAGCAAGAAGGTGAACTGCACCTGAATCTTGGTGAAAAATCATCGGACAAAAGCACCGCTGATCATATCCGGTAGGATGGATCCAGTCAGTCTGAGACCATCAAGCATGATGATGTCTTTGGTCTCTGTCTGCAATGACTGCTCTGGGGATCGAAGGGAGGGGGAATGAGGGGTGGCTGCTATAATGCACATTTGCTAGCTGCTGTATACTAAGTACTACAAGATTGCCGTATGTCCTACACTAACCATAATGATGTTTTTTTTGCAACCCCATCGTGTGTTCCACGCTTCGTAAGATTGATTTTTGTCTTACCTGCTGGGAATTAACAGACAGCCCTTCCACGCTTCCTTTTAGACTAGTTATATCTTCCTCAGTTACATTGATGCACTCACTGGAAAACAGAAATAAGAGCAATTCTGTAAGAAATGAAACACTGCAAAAGGGCGTAAAATACACATAACGAGTCCGGGAAATGTGAAACCAACTCGTTAGTGTCTCGCTATTGGAACTGAACCGGTTAATTAACTCGGGCCAACTGGCCATAAAACGTGGTTATAGCTGAG
Source organism: Cylindroiulus punctatus (assembly GCA_034695085.1). NCBI lineage: Eukaryota > Metazoa > Arthropoda > Diplopoda > Julida > Julidae > Cylindroiulus > Cylindroiulus punctatus. The sequence continues at coordinate 14,878 of JAQFYZ010000962.1, forward strand.
AAAGACGTCATCACCAGCTATTGATTGGTATTTGTTATCTGTTCCTCTTGCAGCCAATTTGTACATGAGGGTCTGACAAATTGGTTTTACCTGATACAGCTCCAGCTATCACGCTGCTTGAACGTGAAATATTAGTAAATAATAGTAAAACGGATTTTGTTTCCACGCACTTTTTGTTTGGGAAAATTAGTATTCGACATTTTTTCTCGATTAAAATCCAGTGCATTACATGTGTCACCATATCATACACGTAGTGAAAAAATAGCGGATTGAATGACTTCATTGGAGTCATTTTCAATGAATTAAGGGTCGTAAAGTAAGATACCAGAGAGAATTATATAGGACCCGGATATAGGATATACCGTATGCTGAAGGTTGATTACATTTTATGTCCAAGTTCTAAATTTCATGCTCAAAAAAGTTTGGCTACGGAAGAGAAAACAGAATGGTTGGAAAGAAATCTAGGAAGTAGAAACCTACTACATAAAAGTAGAGGGCCGGAATAGTATGCTCTAGTGCTAATCGAAAGATGAGTCAACAAATCTGGAGCATGATAGAAGAAGAATTGGATGAAGACGTAAAAAATATATTTATCAGACATTTTCCGAAGTTATTTTCTCGAACATTTTCGCGCCAGTGAATGCCTGAAAAACTTCGTTGACAGAGACAGATTGCACGTGTGCTATGATATGACAAGATAGAAAGGGAATCTCCCAGACCTGGGAAATTTGCAACAGCCAGTTAATAAGGATTTGCTTTGAAAAACTCAAGGAAATGTAACGAATCCATGTATCATACATTTTACATAGGAAGAAATTGGCACGTTCCAAAAATGAATCAAAATTTGGTTTTTCCAGTTTTTCTTGATATTTATGGCCTTGAAACTCCAGAAGTTTATGGAACTTGAAATCTTTTGTTATATCTAATTTTCACGTTTTTAGTGGCTAGGTTGGTCGGGGAAATTTGTTCCCCTGGATACGTCAGCTTAGTCAGGAAAGTTGAAAATTTCATCTATGGGAACCCTGTAGCAGGGCAACATGTGCAAGCTCGGAATGTTCCTCATTTATTTCCAAACCACAGCTGTCTGTAAAGGTTAAGAGTGTACTACATGGGGGAAAAATGGCAAATACCTTAGTCCGTGAGCAATGGCCTCAAAAATGGCCGTTGTCCTGGACGGTCTGGGCGTCTTGGGCACCTTGACCAAGGCCATCCCCAAACTGCGCAGGGATCCAGCAGATCCTCGGTGACACTGTCCGAGGACGGGTGTCCTGGGCAGTGTGTCCGAACGCTGGCTGTTGAAGGTGCCATTGGACACCAGGGACCCTGACCGCTTGTGGCTGAGGATACCCGTGAACGACTTGCTTCGGGTGATTCCTGGGTTGATTCCCTGCTCACTCATGGACATGGCTTCGTACGCATTGGCTGCTTCGCTCGATGGTCACTCCACCCCGTACGCGTCTCTTCTGCCAAGTTATTCACCTGAAGACAATAAAAAAACACATTTAGACTTTTATGGATTTCAAAGGGATGACATTCGATGGATTTTTTGCACTCTTCAAGGGGTTTGGTGGTCGCGCTGTCTTTGTCGAGAGCATTATAGGGAGTTTCTCAAACGTCCTCACCCTGTTAGCATAAGCAATTTACAACACCTTGGCATGCTTGACGTGGGTGCTGTGGCAAACCACCCAACGTTTTATGACCCCTTGGAAATGGTTGATGCATTTATACAGGGTGATCACGAAGTTTTTTTTCACAAACTTTTAAGACGTACAAAAAACAAATTTTCGAAAAAGGCTGAAGCACGCTTTGAAAGTTAATGTCATACACTGAGCTTAACACTGCTTAGCGAAATGGTCACAGGATACCAGTGGAGTGATACCACCTTGAGTTTTCCTATGTAGATGCCATCTGCGACTCTAGCGATTGCAGCGCCGCTTGTTGGCACTCCCTGTGAACCACAGACAAATTAACAACTAGGTAACTTTACCTTTTTCAAAAGTTTATTCCGTTAACTTATAGCAGGATTTTAGAAAAAAATGTAATGAGGGTATTACTTTATGATCACCCTGTACTACTTTTGTCGCGTTTTAAAAATGCTAGAAAAACAGTTAGTCTTTACAAATTACCCTATGAAAAATCAATGGAATGTGGCAAAGTAAAGTTTTCATCCAAATGCGATCAACAAGAATGGGTTTGTCGTTGGAACCGCCATCTGTGCAGATTTGGGATGCCAAGCTCGGATTGTCTCATAACTTGCAGATGGCCTTTACTTCCAAAATTGGATTTTGCGAGCGAATATACTCCTCGTTTCAATGCAATCTTGGGTGGTGAATACGGATTATTGCCGCGTGTTCTGTCTGCAGCTCAAGACAGACTCGACATGACTGAATTTAAACGACACATTTGCTCGGGAATCTCTGGATCGATGTGACAGAAGGCGTGCTTTAAAATCTCTTGCCCCTTTTGTTTTATTACACTGTCAGTGTCTGGCGTTGAGGCCCAATTTTGCATAATCGATTGATGCAAATATCCAGAAGTGGGCGCTAATAGAAGCTTCCAGTGAAGGGGTCTCTACCGTCTTTTCTTATCAACGCTTTGACAGGCTTTTATCGATGAACCATTTCGATAGTCGAGAAAATCGTGTAAACCTTGGACCATCAAACTTGGTCGATGGGTTTGGGCTCCAATCGATAGCTTGTCTGGATTTGTCAGAGCGTGTACTCGGCTTCGTCCTATACGACATGGTGACTGAAGAGCAAACAAGGAGACGTGTCGTGGGAAATTGAAATTGTTGAAATAAACGAGTCGTTTCGTTGTTGTGATACAACCGCGTACTGGTGATTCGAAATTTATTTTATGCCTTCAGCTTAGTGTTAAGGTGTTTTTGTCGGAAATACAACATGCAGTACAGACTATAGAAAACGGGGTTTATATTTCGAACGTAAGATTCGCTGATGTGCACCAAACTGAGCGTAAAAATTGTGGTTTCGTGGTGACTACCAACCTGAAAAACCACGAAATATCAGGGAGTTTAACATCCACTGGTTTCTTTTTATAGAAAGTGCCCTCGGTAATCTGTATTTCCCATATTCTGATGTCTAATAGGCTATGTCTGAAACACGTTTAAGGAAATATAAACCGAAAATCCATTATTTTTTTTTAAGCTTTTCAAGAATTGGTAGCTAAAAATCCTTCATTCAATAGTTGTTTTAAAACTTAAGAACTATATGAAAATTTGTAACAAGAACGAATGACGTTAAGATGTTAAAGCTTACCTACATGTATACTGAATACACGTCGATTCCTTTATAATATCCCAATATAGCGCGACGTTCACAACAATACCTTAAAGTCGTCAATGGCACGCTTATTTAAATGTCAATGTGGCCTAATCCCCGATAAGCAGTTTTCGATAAAAAAAAAACGTCGTGTACATGTATGACTCGGGTGTTTTTGACAGAATTTCATGATTGCTCATAAACGGTTGCAAACAATGAGTAAGGCTAGCCTTGTGCAATACGTACATGTATGTAGACTAACCCACGATGATGAGTTTATTCTCGTACGGTATTTACATTTTACGTAATAAATCCTGAAAACGCATACTGGTATCGTTGAATCCTGCTGGATAACAACGTGGAATGCGTGGTGTAATAAGAAAGTCGATGATACACTCGGATGAGACTGCCACCGGGTTGCTCAAAAGAAGACCATCGCATATCAACATATGTGACCCAAATTTGATTTCATAAACAAGAAACTATGTAAACAGGTAGAAACGCTGGTTTAAAACTGAGCCGTCATTATTCGAGTCATGTAATCATGGCATCCATTGGCATGTTATCTATAAAACTCAACAACGAATTTATCCGGAAGTTACATTTTTCATATTGTTTTCCCCAGACGTTCCCCTAGTTTTAAAGCCCAGCTGTCCAAACTTTTTATTTCATCATCAAAAACAGCTTAATTGTCAGAGTATCACTTTACCCAATTTAAGCAAAATATTCATTATATTATCAACAAAAATTATATAGTCGAATGATACTTGTTAGATCATTTTGCATTATTGGAGCATATAGTTTATCACTTTCTTCGGAGAGCTTTTGGATAAACTTTGGTATATCTGCTCCACATTAACACAACCGTATTTCTACTCTACTTGTTAACTTGTCGATATAGCATACAAGAAAGAATTACATCTGTTATAGCTATGGGAATTTAGCTTTTTTCTTTCTTTGTTTTACCACCAGGCAATCACTGTCAGCTTACGGGCCGTTAAGAGAAGCCCACTTTGGTAAAATTTGAAGTGTAGGGACAATTTTTGGTAATTTGCCTAGGCTTGGGAAGCAAGAATTTAATACAATTTACAACATTTGGATTTTGCAAAATGTACGAGCCATCCTCCTGAAAGTAATGGATGACATCGACGTTCGAAGGCATCCATCTCTCGCTTCTGATTTGCTCGGGGGCTATATGGTGAATTAAATTATTGAAAAAAATAATGTTTGCGTCACATAATTCGGGAACTTAGTTACCGAAATAACCTCATTAGCCCGTGGGCGTTTCATTATGTGCCCAAAAGCCAAGTTTCATTATCGATTCGTTTCGTCAGCACAACTCGCTAGAATTGCAGCTTTCATTTAATTGATAATTCAACGCTCTATACATTACATTTATACATGTACATACAATAATCAACGTTTGATTTGCATTAGCTGTTTACATTTTGAAAACTACGGAACCGAGTGGGAGAAAGAAATGGCACACTCCATTAATTTTGGATGTAAATCCACGTAAATCCATTTGTGCTCATCGTGGTCTGAAATATTACAAGTGATATAACGAGGCTCTTTGGCACAAAATAGTGCTAGTCTACAGTGTAATGCCTGCCAAAGCTTTGGAGAGTCGTATGCACTGCACTTCTGAGGTGGTAGATATTAAATCTTTGGCAACGACTCTGATTTAGGGTGAGTGGACGCACGTTTTGACGTCATCGTTTCATCAGCAATCTGGCTTGCAATCGCATTTGCATTTGCACGCAAAGCTGACATCAATGGACAGAAATTGCAGCTACAGTGTATGAGTGAGCAAACTCAACCTTAAGGTTTAATAGTGTGCAATCACGCAAGAAGGCCACCTGCGTTGGTCCAGTAATTTCGGGCATGCATTTCTGCTTAATTCATTCTTCGATTTCGAAAAAATTAAACTCGAAAAGGTGACATTGTTCGTGTACAGTTCGGTCCTCAGAACGCTGTTCTTTTTCCGTCATTATATTGGTACTTCATCCGTACTTTTATCGTATTCATTGAATCAAATTCCATCATTGAATCAAATTTCACCAAGTTGAGAGCGTGTGGTTGGATTCATTCAAGGTTCCGCCATCCACCTCCATTCATTTCCAGACGTATAATATAAGATTTTATTGCACTTGTATGCAGTTTTATGACGTCATAACGTTTGACCATGCCTTTACTTGACTTCACGATACTTGACCTGGGGTGCAGGTTTTCTTCAAGGCACGTAACCAAACCATGCAAATTAAAGTCTCTGCAAATAGCACGTAAACTTAGTGATTTATGTTCAAGGCATATCAAAAATCAGTACCATTCAAAGTGCAGTTTTATGTCAATGTGTATTTTTATACGTGTAGGCCAAGAAATGAATCATTGTTCATTTTTTCCATTTATGATAGGTAAATAAGAAAAACAAAACATTTATCAGCAACAAAACATGTTATCATTTTGACACTTTTTTTCAAACATCACAAATAGGTGGTATCTTGCAATGATATTCATACCAGTGTCAAACTCGAAATCGAAACTACAAGTATGTGTAAATAATATTTTCCACATAGCATTGCCATTGCTAAAGAGTGTGAATTAAATTGAGCAGCTCGAAATAACACTTGAATATAGATGTACGATTTAAGAAGAAAATGCTTAAGCATGTATTTTTGGTGAGTCATATCAGATCGATCCCCTCATGTTTGTCAGCCTTGTATTTCGTGGATATTTCAATGTTATTTCAATGATATGGAAAGTGAATGACTGCGAATAACTCCAGGTCTCCCCAGGATGCATGCTCAGGGGCTGGGTTACGTTGACTCAAGATTCTCAGCAGAAGCTTCAGTAATTTCCACAAAAAGTAGCTCTGTTTGCCCGTGCTTCTTATTAGCGAATCTCCCGCTGCTGTTTGCATGCTTTTTGCATCCTTGATAATGCTATCAATGCCAACTTGTCACTCGTTTCTTTGTAAGAAATAGTATTGTAAACAAGTGCATTGTTCATCGTAGTTCTGAACATAAAAAATGTGTATACAAATTAGCAGACCGTAAGACAATATGACAAAAAAGGGTGAAACAGAATGAGCTTAAGTTGTAGGCCCAAAGACCTCATTTTTATTTACTACTATATAAATTACTCGTGTTGGATTGCGTTGTTGTAGGATTCACAGTTTTGCACGAATTGCACAAACCAGCACATAGCATTATGTTAAGGCGAGGTGATCCTAACGTTCTACCCTCTTTGTAAAAATTCGAGGTTTTTAATTCCATATAATGGAGTGCCAGCAGACAGAATCAAATGAATCTACAGTGTATGAATCAAATAACAGTCAAAAAGATGGTGCGTGAAATACATAATACATATACATATTTACACTGAGTTTCCAATCAAAAGTCAACACATTCAAATTGATCTAGGAATCAATTTACAAACTGAAGTTGTACTCAGATACAATGTACATCATATTATTTATGTTAATCTGTTTGCTGTCTCATTCATGCTATTTCGTTCAGTACAAATTTACAACAGATATTTTGTTTTCTAATTGATACAGTCAATTAATTCCACTTCTTTCTTTCTTGCAGCTTAATTTACGAAACTGAATTGTCATTTCAGTAATGTCCGCGTGTGTTCGGAACGGTGTTACAACAACGGTTTTAAATTTCGGTTCTTCTGATGGATTACCAGACTGCTGATTACTACATGTACATGTACGTGTGAAAAGAATTGAGAATTGATAATCTGACGTTCGTTTCGATTTGTGACGCAAACCATGGAGTTGCAGAAAAGGTAGGACAAAATGAAATAATGTTACACGTATGGTCTATAAGCTACTTTTATTGTTAAAGCTAAACTGAAACATCATAGTTGAACATGCGGTCAATATAGGGGTTGTAAAATGTCCACCATTATAACTATAATTCTTTAGACTCCTTCCTAAGATATACATGTACCAGTCATGGGGAGGGAGACTTACATGTAGTTTACATTATAAATGTACTGTATATGGACGATCCCCATACTTGAGATCGATACCAGATTTACTCGGTTATCAAACACGGCTTCAGCTTGCAAACAAAGCTTGAGCCAAGCCCATCATTACTGTCAAATTAATGAATTTGATTGGTAGGCAGTAGAGCCACGTTGTATTGATCTTTGCATTACATTAGTCACGTGATGGAGATTAGTCGAATTTACCTTTTTTATCTTTCGTGCAACCGTGCACCACACTAAATTGTATACATGTATTTCGCCCTACTAAATATTTTCTCTGGCCTACGCCAAGAACAATGGAAATATTAGTGTTTGCACGGCGTTTAAGTAAACTTAAAGGTCCGAATAATTATTGTAATACCGAATATACAGTATCTGTTGAATAACAAGGACCAAAAAATTGCCTAAGATGTCCTGCAACTCTGCAAGCGTGGGAAATTTTATTATGGTAATGTCACCCAATTACGATTGTGGGACATACACTGTAATTCGAATCTGTACAAGGCTTTTCTACCTTATTATCGTGCAAGAGGTACTGCTACCCTTGCATGATGGAAAAGTTTAATTAAAAGTAGTGTTTGTTATGTTCGGAGAGAGTTCAACGTGTATTTCCTGATTCGCGATTTTTTATGTGGGAAATTTTTGTACCCGAATAACGCTGGATGCATGTGTGAGAGCCGGCAGCGTGAAAACGGTGCACAAAGAAATTTCGTTTACAAAAAATGCGGAATAATTGGGCGCAACTGCAGCCTTCCAATGAAATCTTGCTGGTATTTATTTACCACAAATGCTGAGGCGCTGATTTAATTCTTATGGAAAAGTACTGTTGTTGGTTGAAAGGCATTGTGGTCTTGCCTGGCAGCATTGGAAGCACAATTGATACCCCCAAACCCTCAATCTGGGATGGAGTTCAGATGTAAGATTCAGTTATTCAAACTCCCAAACTATATATACAGTACAATGAAAGGGTACACAGGATGTCTGCTGCGGGACATCGCGGAGTCCATCTATCTTCTTTTTCCGTTTTCCAAGCGGGGATATTTGATATTTCCACTTTTATATTCGTTGCATGAGGGTAACATCCTCGCAACGCGATGGCTTTTTGCTCCCCAGATTTTGAGAGAAAATGTTTTGGTTTTCGCCAGTTGTCTTTTGTTCAACGTCGTGTCCTGATTCATCGTCTTTTGTTTGTTTTTTTCGATGCCAATTTCAAGTAATTTAGAAACCAAATTTCTTATGAAGGTTTTTAACCTCAATTTTTAGCCTGCCTTAAAGGGCTGTGCATGGGACTGTCGGCCTGCAACTGTTGAACAGTTCGTACAACCCTTAATTTGAACATGTTTAGGGAAAGTATTGAGATGTAGTTGGCAATGCTGAATTGGCATGTGGAACTCTTCAGTGTTCTGTTAAAAATTCTGCTAACCATTCTACACTAAACATACTCAATATACTGTATAGGTCCTATTCAGTGTAATCTTAATCATGATATTGTTGGAAATTTTACCATGAAATGTACAAAACATGTAGTGTACAGTATATGCTCTAAGTATAGGGGGTAGTAGATCGATAGAATGGGAAACAGATTGAGATAGATGTACAGTAGTGTGCCTTTGTGACGATTTTGTTAGAATTTGAAAAAAATGTCCAGCTATACGGTAATTGCTTCGGTCATTCACGATTAGCACAAACCATAATTTATTATAAATTTTGCGAAAATTTCATTCAGAGTTTTTAAACCAACAAGCACCATCGGGTAACCGGTAGTGAATTTCCATTGGATGCTACGAGCTCGTAAAACTGCAATGCACACATGAGGCAGAAACCAAGGTTGTTGAAAGTGAAAGCAAATTTGCACTGTCAAGGCTTGCTGAAAACTAATCACTGACCTTCATTTGCAAACCTGATACCCGGCCTTGAGTTTGGGACTCGGGCTATCCCTGTGTTAGCCAACTTTAATATTCAATACGCTATGGTAGAATCAACTAAGCTTAGACTGCAGCCTGTACAGTTAGCGAACGATGAAAGAAGACAGAAAGGAAGCCCACATTGAAATGGAAATTCGAGCATGTTAAGCTTTTCAGGTTATTGGCAGATCTTATTTTATTAAACAAGATTCGTCAAGCTTGTCTAGGATGAGTATTCTCCCTCTACATCAAGCTTGCCTAAAACTTCAATGTTGCATGCAGTTAGTGAGCACAATAAAGATCTCCGGGCGATTATCATAATCAGGAATGAGCTAATAATTCCATTTTTCAGAAGTCACGACCAACCATGTCCATTGTTATTAGCCTTGATCTGGAGATAATTAACCTTTAACTGCACTTACAAATTATGTTAACTCCATTATAAGACAGTGTATCTTGTTGAAAAAGCACACCATATTATACATACAAGCTCTAACTCGCCTTAAATTAAAGAAAGCTCCCTAGCATCAAGTCATTAGAAATGTACATGTACACTGTATATGTACTGCTTTCATAATAAGGCAACACAGACTTTATAGGGGATGTGGTCTATCTTGAGTTTACCAAAACCAAATATAGCATATGTATACATGTACATGTACAGTTACATGTATTTCCCATGCCTATGTCACCTGATCTGGCGGTTAATTAGGGGAGAGCTCAACGCTGCATCTGGTTTTGATTCATCACATGTTTGCCTAAGTCAAGTAAAGTTAGGTAACACAAGTTTAGGCTACGTGCTAACGCGCACTTCGACATGTAAACGGTAATAGGCTACGTATTGGCCACCTGATCCTCCGGCAATGGAGTCTAGCCGTTCGAAATTGTTGGAATCAATCACACACCGATACTGATATAGTATCGGCAACATGGTAGTGACCCTAGGTCGGCCATAGACTTTTGGCCTCTATTTTCACGTTTCGTTTTTCGTCACGTTAAACACGCAGGCTTACGCGAGCTCAACCTCAAAATAAAAACGCATTTGCTCCTTCCTCTGTTATTTCAATTTCCGAGCTGCCATTAATGAGTTAGATGTAAACGGCTATTTCACCCTCACTCAAACGGAACCAGCATATTTTTTTGCCATCATTCGGGAGAAGATGGCGTGCGTGAAATGCTAATCATGACCCTACGTAACCAGTGAACGGAATTTTGGAGCTCGAAGATTGCGCCATCATGTCCTGGCGCTCTCTTCCGTTCACTTCCTCTCTTGTCAGAAGTTCTTCTTCGATGAATTTCCACCAAAAAATCCAATTTATCGATTGACAGTCACAGCATGGCTGCCACGGTGTTTTTGCGGACATGCTCCAGTCACGAACGCTTAATTTCGAGCGTGCAACCTGAAAAGTTCAGTTTTAACCCAACAGTGAAATTATATAAAAAAATCACTGCGATTACGTGCAGACTTGTAAGTGCAATTAAATGAAGCTCACCCAAACCAAGAAAATGATAAGAGGGTTGGATCGTAAATAGTGACAACCTATATGTAATTCACAGTGAGATTAGGTTGACTCAACCTACAACATTTGGCTTAAGATAGTCGATTCAAGCAAGGACAGGCAAAAATGCATACATGTACATGCAAGATTTAAAATAAGATTCTTAGATGAAATGCAACTGCTGCATGTACAGTGCACATTAAACTAGGCACATATCAGACATGATCGGGCTTGGTGTAACTGCCCAGTTGTTTGTTGTTGCAGCGCTAATCGTGTCATGTAAGTTATGAGTTGCAGACATACTGGCTATGCATTAGGTCTTCTTGTACGTTGGACGTATTTTTGCCCGCTTTGAAATAACATTTTAACATATGTTTTCGTCTTTCTTAAACCATATTTTGCGGAAAATATTGCTTCTGCAAAGATAATAATCAGTGGAGTGTGTCGAGGGCGGCTTTCATGTTTCACGATGACAGTACTGCACATATTAGGGGTCAACAACCAAACGATTTGAAACGTTCAACATGGGACCCTTGCACATGACAACCCACTGCTGCTCGGGTTACATGTACATGTACGAGGCACTGAGTCGCATGGTTTTGGGAATTATGACGATAGCGGCAATAGTTTCTTTTTCTTGAACATAATTTTCAAGCCACAATCTCGTTGTACTAAAACGTACTTGCAGTTGCTGCATGCACTGCTAAACAATTTCTTTGTAACTTTCATCTTTATCAGTTCGTGCACTGCAAATAGACCAAGCTTTCAAATAATTAGCAACACATTTGGTACACATGTTTGCCGCCCAGAGTTGGGGTGTATCTTGAGTCTAACACAATCTCAATCTCAGAATTCCACCAGAATTTTGTAAATAGACAAGGCCAGCCTTTAGCTAAAAATTTCGCTAGAATTTTTCAAATGTAACTATTGGGCCTTTTAAGTTATAAATTCATGATAATCTTTAAAACTTGCGTTGAAACTGACACATTACGGCTCGAAATTTAAACGGCAGCATTCGAATGTGGGCGCCGTGGTATCGTAGTTTTCCTAAAAATTAAAGATGGCTGCCCCACCAGCAGCAAAGATGAAGCGATGGTAACGCCTTGGTTCAATCAATACAGAAGATGACTCAGGGGATATTACTGGTAGGCATATTGAGACATTGGAAGAGGATTGAACAAAAAATAGGCCAGCTGGTATTCAATTTAGTGTTTAAAGTACATGTATAAAAACGCATTTAAAGGCAATATATGATAGCACAAGTAGACGTATTAATATATTCTTATATCAAACGTCCACCAGGGGGCATAGAAAAATTGACCACTTACAAGACCAATAGCAAATAAAACAAATGTTTGAGATAGAACAGGCAGCCTGTATTGCAAATTTAGTGGAAAGTGCCTGAATTTAATTATTGCGTGAAAGTGCCCAAGAAGCAAAAAATTTCTTGCAAATATCTGTTACTGCAATGACCTGGAAATGTCGTGCATTTATTAACTGTGCGAAGGAATAAGAGTAGTAATTTATTGCACTAGACTAGACTGTACAGTAGTTTAAGATGACGTCCTCGGAGTCCAATGAAAATTGGATAAATGAATGCTTGAGAGGGAAAAAATCTTGCTATTTTTTTGTCTTCAATTAAAGCAAAATTGAGTAAATGTGACAGCAATGGTTGGAGCAAAGTGGAAGTGAAGTATTGCGCAGGAGATGTGGATGAATCATCCACATGACCTTTCGCCTCTTCCTTTTGGTTGCCCCTATGATCGTTTTCCCTTTCTTGATGCTAGTAAAAAAGTCCAAACTCAGTACGAGACATGTTATTTTCTTGGTTGCAACTACGACTCCATATTTTGCATACCTAGAACTTCGTATCAGAAGCGTTTTCACGTGTTATTTTGTGAAGAGCACCAGAGAATGATTCATTGAAAAGAAAATAATCCATTATTTATACATGTTTTCTCTCGCTTCTACGTCTTCCGCCATTTCGAGAAGTTACGATTCTTTGTTATCGTCATATCCTGCAGTTGGAAGCCATCGATTTTGACGAAGAGCAAAGACAGTGGGCAGAAGACGGTTTCTAAATCCGGCCCCATGTTTATGATACACCGTGAAGGCAACAGTTAAAATTACTAGGTTACCCCCTGTATCGGCCAACAAACAGCGCCCATGAAAGTCTAATTTTAGGTGATAAGTTATTGCTTGTCTGATCCGAGGACTATCCTGGCGTGAAATCGTTTTGAAATTTCTATAGCATTTATTTTCGAGTTGGATCAGCTCAGTGTTCCATAGAACTGAATTTCCCAAACGTCTCTTTTAATCTACTGTATTCATATTGTTGCACGTGAACATTATGACTTATTACAATAGTTACCTGTAGCCACAAGCGTCTCTTTACGTCAATTACTTGATGCAAAGATACAGATGACGTAGGTGGTACATCTGAGGTTCCTCAGGTGCTCGTTGCTCTCAGGCTTACAGAATCAACAATTTTATCTCGTTATCCAACTGGTTGTCACCATGTACATTTGGTTAAATTGACTGAAGTTGTTTTGTCAAGAGCCAAGTCTTTAATCGGATCCCGTCTGCCATACACATTGTGTTGGAAATGATTTTAATGGCGTAGCCTATAATATGATGAAGACGTCCAAGAATAATCACATCCGCGCAACTTCTGTCTTGTTGGATGATCTGGCCCTGAATTTCCTCCAACACAAATTACCAGAGACACGCACATTGGACAGTTGCCATCTCCGAGAAATACGATAACAACAATCCCATCGATAAAACTCGTGAAATTAATGAAAGTATACGCAGCCTTCGTGAATTTCGTCAGCTCCCATACAGAATTCGTGCTGCTGGAAAGATGTGCAGGTCTACACGAGGCCTATCATTGATCCGTAGTCGTGCAGAATAATGTATTCATCACGAATGCAATGACCGCATCACAACGCAAACAAAGATAGCAATGTGTACTTGTGTGGGATATGGCAAATACGATTTTTACCCTAGCTTCTTGGAAAGTCGACGTTTTGACCCATGCACTATACCATCCTTCTTGGAATTGACTTTTAAAAGTTTTGAATATTCTCCAACCCGAATGTCATCGTGTATAAGGACATCTTCGAGTTGCTTTAGAATCTTTAGATCATGGAATGATTAAGTCTGCAGTGCTACATGTACATGTGAGTTTCTCGTCACTGTGCTGCAAGGTTTCTCGAATGGTCGCTAGGTGGCTGAAGACTGCTCGAGTTGCTAATGTGCACCACATGATCCACATCTGCAAACACGACTGTGCAAGAGAAATTTTTTATGTCAACGTTATGTCGGAGTTTTAGGACCCTCCAAAGAAGAAGTCTGGATGTATTCAGGCAATGACCAGCAATTCCAGCAAGGAGGGGATTAAGGGCTAAGTGATGGCACGACGCAGAATGGCAGGCCAGCAGGAGGCCTGCAGAAGAAAGAAAAATCCTGGCCCTGCACCCTGGGAAATGGATCCGAGGATTCCCAAAAAATTAATTTTTTTTTCACTTTCACCCACCTTTACTCAAATTTCCCAACAGACAACTGCCCAGTTGTGTACGTAAGCCAGTGCCAATGTCATTGTTATTCAACGAGCTCGTTGAAGAATGCGAAGGTTGCGTAAAACGAGGTGGGCGCGTGCATTATTTGAACCCCCGGTGCGGTGGGTGAACAAATCGAGCAGCCTTGAAGCGGAGAAATCATCGGCTTGTTCCGAACACAATAAAACCGTTCGCACCATTAAGAAAAAGGAGTTTGACGCAATTAATATCAACTCGAGAGTTTATTATGTAAAAGCTTGGCCTACATGTTGCACCTGTACCACGACCCACCCATGCAGCACTCCAACAGCTGCACTTATTGATACATGTAGTAACAGACGCATCAGCGAAGAGCTATTGCCGGATGACTCATAGGTTTATCACACTATTGAGCTGTTTAGTCCTTGGATGTCAAAAGCGATGCACTGTAGCGTGTTTTGAGCTAACAATGGACATAATACATATAAACTGGTCTGTGCATGCAAATACAAATATCTGACGTCTGAACTGTCTGACCCCCTTGTCCATCCTCGCCTAATGCTGTGACCCCATGGTATAATGTCATTGACTATAGTAGAAATACGAACTGAAGGACAGCCAATCAGAGAGGTGTCGCTTATCGATTAGGGATTCCTGGTTTTTAGT
>JAQFYZ010000963.1:0-29748 GCA_034695085.1 Cylindroiulus punctatus
CCTGGTCCGTCATGACTTGTCCATCTAAGATTACTTGGCTATAAACGTAATTTACCCTGTGCTGATCATGATGGATGCAACTTGCAGCTTCATACAATTTGTTCTGCAATACAAGTAACAGTGCATTGTTTTTGTTTATGAATAACATGAATTCAAGTTTGGACTTCACTGCAACCAGGCTATGTTTAAGATTTATTTTCAGAATTCAAATGCAATTTCTTTCCGCTCCATGTTTATTCGTAGAGCAGCATCTTGCTTAATAAGTGTTATTACACTGCGGAGCTTGTAACAGCCGTTTTGGCAGTTGCACCAACGTACATGTGTAGAAACTGCAGTGGGCTTTTTTTGCTCAAGTTAACCACGCAAGCAAGCTGGTGAACAGATGAGGTCATTGCTAGGCAGAGGCAATATGCCAATATTGATAGTCAATAGCAACAACAACACTGCCATGGATGGCAGAAAAAATTAAATTCGGGATGGAAGCATTTAAAATCTCATGCCCAGTTTCCATGAATATGTCATCGATTTGCAAAAACTGGATTAGAAATGCTATTCCAGAACAGCTAGCACAGTGCCCTTTGAGTCGTTGACCGTTATCGACCCATCCAGCTCCATTCTGGGCTGTGCACATCGCGAAATCGCAACTTCCGTCTTTGTGCCAAGCTGGATTTCCATGATTTTCATGATATGTTTTTTTTTTCGCAGGGATTTCCGCTTTTAACTCTTGCGATATGTATGACCCCAATTGATTTGAGAAGCTAGTTTCATTATTTAAGCAGATAAGGTAATTACAAAGTGGGCCCAATTCACCAATGAGGTTATTCTGAACTATTTTCTCTAGTATCAAAATTTCAGCGCGCTAGTGAGTGGATTAAGCAATACAGAATAAAAGGGATGTATGGGACTGGAATATTGGGAAACGTATTCAAATGGTATTCAGGTCGTTGGGCTGGATGCCCCGCTCCAAACGTGCACAAAATATTTATACTCTACTTGTCTCGGATTCAAGAATGACACCTGTCCTAGCTGGCACAATGTATCAATTTTTTCGTCGTTTTTTTCGTGTTTTTTTCTTTATAGCCACCCTACCGCCAGGCAACCACTGCTAGCATATGAGTCGTTAAGAGAAGTCCACTTTTTCATAGTGGTTTCTCGTGGTCGAGCAGAGCATATTTTGTAGTACATTTTGTAATCCTCCGATTCATTACAAAGCAAAATGGACCTTGGGGATGTTGTCTATTCGAGTTTTTACAACCTGATACGGCATAAATTGTAACTTGTAATGGTGTCTGGGATATTGGGCACCTGCATCTCGTATAGGATGCACCCACCAGCATATTCTGAAATCAAATTTACTCAGGTGAAGTCAAAGTTGACACAGGCTTAACTGCATGACTTAGCTTAACGCAACTGTCTGCATAATAACATGAATATTGTAACTAATTTGTGAAATGTCAATTCAGAGCATTGCGAATGTCTGATATTTTGTAATTTTGTAAGTGCTTTGCTTGCCAGATCATTACAGACATATCCCACGAAAGAATCAAATGCCCAGACAATTCAATTTGGTCAAACATTGACAAAGTGAATTTCTAGTGAACAGTCATTGATTGGAAATTCGATGTATCTCATTCAGTGTTGTAATAGAAGAAGAAAAGTCAATAAATTGCATCTTCAGAATAAAAAACGTGACATTTTAACCTAGAGGATACTTGTTCCTACCTTACTCAAGACGGGACAGCAGCCAGAAAACTTCAGTTTCCAGTTGCATCCAAACTCTTATGTTTCATTGCATTTCTTGTACTTTTGAGCAGTGCTCGGCACCGTGCAGTATCCCAACGATACGCCGAAATGAAATGTTGGTTGGAAAGCTCTGTTCTGAGTTTAGATAGTGCTGACATAAGATCCCTCCCACTTGCCTCCCACTTTGATGTTGAAACAAGTGGAAAGGTTTATTTATAATCAGATCCGACAGATAACAGCCCAGAAGCTGCACTAGGTTACTTGAGCATCCACTTGTTCCCCAAACCTCGAACTTTGGACATTTGACAATTAAGCCACGCAGCAGGTATACTTCAATTTATTCGATTATATTTATTAGCGTGGGGTGGCGGATATACATCCCTGTCCAAGGCCTGTGACCCCATATGTGAGCATGATTTATTCATTGAAATTCATTGAAATTCAAGGGCGGACATGCAAATGCTTGTCTTTCAATGCATCAACCCATGACAAACTTTCTTCGAGGGCATTGCATTTTCAACTCTAAAATTAGATCTTTGCCTCCGAACTGCATCTAATATTAACTCCAATTTCGTCACAAACGACTTTTTCTGAAGTACAAGCCAGCAATCATATGGCGGCAGAATCTGGACGCATCTGGGACTCGTTTGTTTGTCAAGTCACAGTATGTTGAATAAGCAATGTCTTCTGAAATTACCATCATCCGATTCCCTTTGATGGATCTTTGGTTCAGGAGCAATCACTATAAAGTACGACGAACCCCTTACCCTTTCATTTCGTTTTCATTTTAGTTTCTCTGCATTGACTCGAAATACTTTGAACTTTGCATTTTTTCTTCAATATCATGTGCCTGGCAAAACATGAGAATTTTGACACTAAATTCCATTTCTTTTTGTTTCATGAAGAATGAGTGAGTTGATTAGGACCGATATCTATTTTGAGTTCGAAAAATAGCCTCGACTGACCCCTGCAAAGTTCACGACTCTTAGTATAATAACCTTCAAAAGATAATTTAATTTTAAAAAAACGTTCAACTGTCTTTCTTTGAAAAAACACTTGAAAAAACGAATAGAGATAATGACAGGGTGTTCATGAAGTACCATCATTACAAAAATTAATTTAAAAGTTTAATTTATTATAATCTTTGATGAATTTTTATATTTATTTATCGCAATGTTTATCAGCAACTGGAATTTGATATGAATATCATAGTCGACCTAATTGTTTTAGCTGTGAAAATGACCGTTTTAAATATTTGTTTAAATTGGGCTTTATGGACATCCTGTACCGGTTATTGGCAGGATTTCCGCTTTAATTTTTTGGCATTTCTTGTTCTTTTGAACTTTCTTACTTGAAACGTTGAGTGGTGCAGCCTTGAAACACGTGTGAAATTCATAAGCTATTTTTAGCCTTGCTCAGACTGCATTGCTCAGAGAAAGTAATTCGTATCGACTGCATATTTACTTATCATAACAAGTGCACTTGAGTACCGAGTCACTTATCGATATTGAAGGATGCCCATGCAGCTAATGATTTCAGTTAGCTGAGAATGGTCAATAAGATTAATTGATATTATGGGGTTTTTCTGCCCATTAGTGCACTTGTACATTGGCATCAATACAAGTGAGCCTTGGCAACCATAATGAGTTTCTGGTGTGGGAATTGGCTTCTGACATTACATACGCAAATTTTCAACTTGTATGCAAATCAGTAGCCTGACAATTAGGACTTCTCTATTTTAAAATTCATGTTTTGCCAGCATGATTTTAAAAATGACGTGCATTCTTGAGGGTGTACTTAATTATTAAATAAAATGATATTTTTTGAAAGTAAATTTCGTCTAGTTATGATCATTTGTGATGCATATAATATAATTATTCTGTGTATAAATGGTGCAGTAACATATCCAGAACTAGAACATGCTTTCGTTATGAACATAACAAATTAAATTTTAACGTAAATGCAGTGCACATTTAAAGTGCATTATTTGTGTTTTAAAAAACAATTCGAAAGAGAAAACATCAAATAATGCAAAAAGATCAAAATTTAATAAGACAATGCTTGAAAGAAGTCAAGAACCCATCTTGCATATAACAAACGTTCAGCACGTCCACCGATTTAGTCATATACTTAATTCTGGTCTACCCAAGCAGGTACATGTATAAATCAATACTGTATGTTGCATTTTGAGATGCCATTGTGCTATGGATTTAGCGTGGGAATACATGTAGCTGTGCTTTCTTTGTGCGCTTTAATTACAGCTTTTCATCCCTTGCATGCATGATCAACATTTCCTCGACATGAAACAGAAATCCATGCTAAACGAAACAATGGATGACAATAGGAGACTTTGAACTTGTGCTCTGGATTTATCTTCAGGAATATTTTCATAGTCTCAAATTCAAAATTCAACGCCTTTTTTTTACAGAAGTAAGGATAAGATCTAAATGCAACAGTTCTTGTTCCTGAGAGGATGTTTTCGTCAATTGATCAGCTGTTTTTGTCCCAACTCCTGTGGCGTCATCCGGCGACAATGAGGTGATCTCATCTTTCGGATAGGCAGGTTCCCATTTTGACATCTTGCCCTGAACGTAAACAGACTATTTCTATTTCAGTTTGATACTGGTCTGAAATAGGCGTCCAAGAAATTTCCGAGCTCATATCTCAGCTTCGGTATCTTTAGCTAATATATTTTCGGCACGAAAGTTTTTTGTCCTTGAACCGGTTAGATCTGAAAGGGGTTTGTCCTCTGCTTAGCTCACAGGTAAGACGAGGGCCACATGAGGTGATTAGAAACCCCAAAAATAGCATCTTTCGTGGCAATTGCACTTGGCTCTGGAGACCTTACTATGATTTCCACGGAGAAGTTGGAGGATGAGTTGCTGAGCTCACCATCAAAAATATTGCCGCAGCCAATTAGGCTCTGACGTGCAATTACAGCAACTGTTATTTCCTTGAATTACCTCAGAATTGACTGAAAGCAAAGGACAAAGATGCTTCATGCTGGCCACGACACATCAAGGTTTTGCTTACAGGTAGAATCCATGATCAGCTGGGGGTAGGACAATATCTGTTGTATACTTGACATTGTATCGATTTTACAAAATTAAGCTTTTAAGGGAATGAAAACAAACGTCAAGCTTGGATTTCCGGATAATGAACATGTGTTGATGGGAATTTATGGCATGGTGCTATCTCTGTCGCTAAGGGAGCTAGCGTGGAAAATGGGCGTCTTTCAATACTTCAGAGTTGCTCAGTTGAACATCAGTATCCAAACTCCCCTTATGCAAACCACATGAATAAAATATTTGCCATCACATTGCCTCAAAATATTCATTTCAACCAAACTCTTTTTACTCAAGATAGATGCCTGCAGGAAAATATGAATGTGTGGTTGAGCTGGCCTGAAATGACTTTGTGAAAAATGTATTGAGGGTTAAAATGAGATGGATGGCGATGGGGTGACGTTGTGTTTGCCAACATTGCCGAAGGCTGCAAGCTGACGAAATCGAAATCCTACATCGCATGCAAGGGTTTGAGCCTTAGCAACCAGGCATCGCTAAACAATTCGCTTTTAAATGTTAAAATGTTACCAAAACGCCACAAAAACGTTTTGTACATGTGCACCAATAGGTACACCATAACGTTGCTTGACAATAAAACGGACATGAATTTATGCATCGTTTATCGATGAATAGGAATCACAGACAACATCTGTGATATCTTTTCAACGTTTTGCATTTTTCACATAGCGAATGGAGCCATCCAATGGAGCATCAATGCTAAATGTTCAATACATTTAACATATACAAATGTATAAAACGTTTAACGATTTTTTTTAAAATGATGTTATCAGCACAGTAGCACTGGCAGATCCAACAATTGTCAGTAATCCATCAATCCATCAGCACTGGGTCCTTACACGATCAGTGCTTCTCTGTATTTGTGAATACTGGCAGTCTTATTTCATGCGAATTCCATGTGACGATGTAACATATCAGCAATAGTCCCATCAAAGTCACTTGTAAAACATATCAAATATGAATCGACTGATGACACTTAAAGCATCTAGAAAACCGAAGTGATGCTAAACAGGAAACGCTCATCTCTTATCTAGGATTCATCCCAGCTGATGCAATCCGAATTCAGCAAATCAATGGAGCCAACCCAATTGTCAAATGAATGCGTTCCATAGGTAATTCCTATCCCTTCATCCTCATCCAATGCAAAAGTTAAATTTTTTTACATGCATGGCATGCACCCACCACATGCAATGCTTATGAGGCTAAACGTGGCTTTACCTTGTGAGGTTCCAGCCCAACCTCGGATTTGAAGGTTGGAGAAAAGCACCAAACATTCGTGTGTCGTCCACTACCATATCTTCGTGTGATATGAAACAGCTGAGAGAGTGAGTGGTGATCAGGCTCTGGAAGCGAGAACAGAGCATCCCACTGGTTGATGCCAACAGCGAATCCAGTAATTTTCCCACATGGAAGCCAGCCAATGTGTAGGAAGGCGGGCTTGGCGCTCAATTCAACCCTGTTCCCATTCCATAATCCTGCATGCTCTGTCGATTATGTTAATTTAAGGCTCATCGAAAGAGGCTTAAAAAAACCGTTGGTCCCATACCCACCATGCAAAAAACTTGGTTCCACACGTTCGCTTAACAAATAAATAAAAACGCTCAATTTTTTTTCTTACCATGTATAGTTTTTCATCCGTTATATCCACATTTTTCCTTAAAGTCGTGAGTTACACCGTTTATTATTAAAACATTAAATAAAGATGAGAAAAATTAGACAATGCACGCGCGTGCTGGGTCGTGCACGTGCAATTTCGAATTTTTCTCATCTTTATTTAATTTTTTAATAATAAACGGCGTAACTCACCACTTAAAGAAAAAAATATGGATATAACGGATGAAAAACTATATGTGGTAAGAAAAAACTTGAGCGTTTTTATTTAGTTGTTAAAACGAACGTGCAGAACCAAGTTTTTTGCATGGTGGGTATGTGCTTTCGATCCTCATTAAAAACGAAATCTTGGATTTACGTTGAATTAATTGTAGATCAAGTAAACTTTGTTTGACATCAACGAACGTTTTCATGCCCAAATCGATAGTTGAAAAACGGAAAATGCGCCGGCACCTCAAAACGGCCGCTGGCCATTTTACATGACGTCATGATTTTGCATCATCGCGGCTTCGCACGTGCCGCGATAATCGTATTTTTCCACTTATCTTTACATTCCTTATTTCATTTTCCGTGTACTGCAGAACCGTGACGTCATGTACATGTCCGAGTACCATTTCAAAATTCCACCCGCTTTTTTGTATTTTTCAGCATCAAATTACGAGAAACCTATGCATATTTGAGGGCGGTAAACGACTGCAATTACTATGGTGATATTATTTCAAATAAATGCTTTTTACGCATTTTGGGAATTTGTGAAATTTTCCAGGTAGAAGTGCTCATCAAGTTATGGACATCGTTTGCCTTCTGCATGTTATCATGTGTGGTTTCAAGGAAAGTCAAAATAGTTGCTTTTGTTACAGTACCTCTGATTTGAAGTTCGTTTAATATTCCGATCGATCGCCTAAGCCAAAATTACGGTGCATTTCGCGAAGTTTTAAAATTCCCCGTTGCAATTAACGTTCGCTCCCACATTGTTATTTTATTTACGAGCTTTTATTATCTTGAAACAAGGGAGCTCAAAGTGCACGATGCGGAATAGGGTGCATTACTCCAAACAGAAGACAAAAATGCAAATGTTAAAAACAAGCGCCATTGATTTTCAGAGCTCGGATACATAGCATCAAATAAGAAATCAATTCCCAAAATACCAAGCCTTGGTTTCCCCATATTCGTCACTTTTGAAGAAGAACTACCATTAGCATAGTCAAAAGTACAAAAACGTTTGACATTTACCCAACGTTATAAAATGTTATCTGTCAATTAATCGCTTCCATATAAAACCAGTTCTGAGGGCTCGTGTACAGCGTATTATACTTATCAAATGAAATTTGCACTTGACTTTTTTTGAAGAAGATTGATTTATATTTCTTAAAACGTGCTCTTTACAAGATCTGGCTGCGACTGGTTTCATGTGACTCAACGTCGAGTGTAAATGGAGCAGCTTCGTCTTTAATCTAATCTGCGCATGCATTGTATGTAATTGATCATTAAAATTCGAAGATTAAAAATCAACGCCGAAGATTAATTACATTTTAACTTCAATCCATGACACACCGAAGGTGAGGTTAAGCGACGAGAGTGAAGTATGCCCTTACTCATGCAATTTTTCTGGCCTGCCCTTCATAGTAACTATTTCTCAAAATATCTCAGAAAAGATCCACTTTTTAATGGCGATTCCTCAGATATATTTACACTCAGCATTTCCTTCGATATTAATATATTTTTAAAAATATTCACTTTATTCAAATATCAGGCATAAACATTATGCATGAACTTAACAGCCAACAGCATAAATTTCCTTAGAAACTGCAATTTCCCATATACCCTAAAGATACTGGTATGGTGACATGGGTAGCACAATATAACTATTAAAACTGGAGTACACATTTGTGTAAATGCCAAAAAAAAAAAGAAAATTGAAACGAAAGGGCTGAGGAAGTCGAGCTTTCCCTCACAGCTTGTATGCTAGTAGTGATTGCCTGCCAGTTAAGGGGCAGCTAAATCCCAAATTACATTTTAGGTTCGTTAGCACAAAAATATACAAATAAATGAGGGGGGGGGGAGAGGGGACATTCAAATTCAGGATCCATTTCTACAGCTAGGGCAGGTGTCATTCTTTTACACTATAGTACACCCTGTACATGTATATGCAACAAAAACGTTTTGCCATTCATAATATCGTAAAATAACACAATTTAAAATCTGCATGTTTCAAGTCTAATTTTGACCATTAACAACTTACATTCTAACATTCAGAAACATGCCCATTTTTGTTTAACTAAATGGTGTCGATTTTGAAATAAAATTGACTGGAAAACCGATTTCATTAAGCACTAGCAAAGTAAACCTAGAAACACTTTTTCCATAATAGTCAGGATCACTTATACAAATAAGAAGGTCTACTAACAAATTTGGTCTCGCAAAACATCCAGCCCTGCAAGTCCCTACACCAGGGACTACACCCTACAACAGAAGTTGGGCAAATGGTATGTTAATCAATAATTTTAAATTCATAAATAAAACGATTAACAGATAGCTCATAAGCTACAGAAAATGTCAGTAGTTAGAGCAAGTGAGTGTTACCATTTATTGGCAAGTTAAAAAGATGTAGGCATAACATATCATTCAACCCAAGAAAAAAATGCAGGCAAAACTATATTACAAAATCAAATTCACTTTTGAAAAATGCAATGCAAAGAAGGCACACCAAAAGATGAGAACAGTTGATTCAGTACTCTAACAAGAATGTGAGTTGATTCACTCATACGGGGCTGAACACAAATGACGCGACGTTCAAGGTATGAAGGGTGGTGGTTCACAAAAATGGACGATGATGCCCTGGTGAACTTGAGGAGGGTAGTTACGCACAGCCCAGTGAATAATCTCGGGTCTATAATATCATGTGGAGGCAACGTTTGAAATTATTTAAAAAATTGAATGGTCATCTCTGTTGCATCTTTCATAGATATCCGAATCAGAGGTGTCGCTGTCACTTTCCTCAAATTCATCTACATCCAATGGGAGGATATTTCTCTTGACACTACTGACTGCAGTTTTGTCTTTAAAAAGAATAAGTGGAGAAGAAATTGACAATAAATTAATGTTCAGATCACATACCTCCTAAAGATTACTAGATATGAATGAAATCAAAATATTGTCTCCTGGAGAATGGAGATGCATTAGGGATGCTCGCTTCATGGAAAAGATATAATAATGGCTGACTGATGGCACTGTATTTATGCTATATTACAGTTCATTCAGTCTAATTTTTGAGTTAGCATAAGTTCTGTGCACGAATTGCCTTTGAGTAACTTGGGTTAGTTTGGTGCTAACATATAAAACCAATAATGTGATATAATTGTGATAATAATAAATGTCGTATTTTGACCCTATATCCACGACTATCATTGCATACAGGAAACGAGTAATTATTTACCTTGATCGCTGGTGTGCCATTCAAATTCCTGTAAATCAGATAGCTCTTCTTCCTCTGAAGTACTCAATCCCACATGGTCATAGTCGATCGTTATCCAAGGAGTCTGGAAATTAAAATTAGTTCAGTACAATTTAGTGTTATAAGGCGAATTAAAAGTCGTGAGCATTACCTTGGTTTTCTCTTTCCGTAACCTTGGCCATTTTGATTCGTGTTTCCTCTTCGGAATCACAATTCTCACGAAATTCTCCGAGATACTCCTACTAAACGCTTCATGTTCCACCTCGTCGTAAAGGTTGATGTCAACTAAGAAAACAACATCCTTGACCTTCGCTCTGTTCAATAAGGAAAATAAAAATATTTTAGCCGAGAGCCTTCCTGAGCAAAATGCACACCGTTGCACCTTGAACTTGTCCACTGCAATCTTAGGAACAAATACTGTAATATAATTTCAGTAAAAAAAATTGGATTGAAAAACAGAAAGTCGATAAAGATAACACAATTTTTGGTGGAACATAAACAGGGAGAAATGCTAATCGAGAAAGATTTGATGAAGTCAGAAATTAAAAATATCTTAGTTGCAATAAAAATTACTGCTATGCATCCAAATAGATTTAGTGAAGCATACCTGTACAAAAAATGTGTAGGTTGCAAGTCAATGATATGATCTTTCACTCCAGAAATCAGGATCTTCAGATAAACTGTTGCCTTTGTGTCCCACCACATCACCATGGGACTGACACTAAAAAAAGGTAATTGTTTTATTTTAAAGAACTATAATCAAATAATATATTAAGAATAGCTAATGGATGCATAGCATACATGGATTGATAGCTCAATTCTTCATTGTTTTTAGGAATGGAAGACGGTATAGACTCTGTGCTTGAAGCAACATCTTCCTGATCTTTGAAACCATCCGGCAGTGATTCATCTTGACTGCCTATTGAGTCCATTGATAACATGGTTTCGTCTTTGGAATCACAATTTTCACTAAATGTGCCCTGTCTATGTGACATTTGTGACTGTATTAAATTGAATTGAATTGTATACTGTTAAATACGATTATGCATGGTTTATAATTTTTAAAAAGAATGCAACAATATGTTTGGGGATTTTAAATCATACCTTACATTCTGGTATGGCATCTTCCACAGTAATCATTGGTGCCAATTTGGCGTGATTTGCATCACACAGCAAGTCAGCAAAACTAACATCTCTAATGCCATCAGAAGGATCGTACAACTCTACTTCGTATATGTTTCCCATCGATATGGGATCCTTTGTTTTCCGTACAGCCTTAAAACAAAAATTAAGCCTTGTATAAAATTCATGCAAATCAACCGCAACAATATCCTACCAAAAATCAACAGGTATAAACACCTTAACAAGAAGCTCCTTATAGCTGCCATCTTCGTTTAAGTGTTGCTCCCACATAAAATTGGCTGCATTTTCAGTCCAGCTATCACTTACAGGAACCACATTGGATAGACTGCACTTGATGGCTTGCAGTGGGAGTTTCGTAAGGAATTTGTCAGGCAATGAAAATACATTGTTACGTTTCACTGTATACTTCTCTCCGTAATCAGACCAGAAAATGCAAACGTCATCTTCATCTGTAGTTTGTGTCCCGTTTTCAGTTAGTGAAAGAACTCTACTACGATAATAGCTTTAGAAAAATTGAGAAACAAAATACATAAGCACCTAAATTTTGTAAGCAGGTAAAAATCATCAGTTATCTTCTAGATAACTAGCCATATTTTATCTACCATAAAAATTACAACACGCTAACTAAGTAAATAAATCTCACTCATTTGTTGAAGAACATCTCACTGCACATAACATTCCTTGAAAAATGTTCTCTGCTGGAGGTGTAGATTTTTCTCGAAAATATTCTTCCAAGTCAGTCATAAGCTGCTCAAGACTGAAATGAAATAAAAAATCAATCTTGATAATTATATTTGAATCGCGTTGATCAATGAATAGTGGAATACATACAAAAATAACATACCAATCTAATGACTGACGCTTTGTAAGATAAAACTCTCCAGGGGTGAAAACAGAGGCAATGCTTACAAGCTCCGGTTCATCCAACGGTAAAAAGGCATAATCAGGTTCAACACTGGATTTTAAAACTTTTGACGCAGAATTTTTATCTTTAAACAAAGAGAAGAGGCATAGAATGAAGAAAGAATAACGTGATTTTCTGTAAACGAGTATTCTGCCATACAATGCAATGTAGGCATTAAAAAAGACAATATTTACAGCAAATATATTATCATTTCTTTACATGTACTATCATTCAAATAAAACAAAAATTTAAATTTTCTAACTTGATGTTTGAATTCTGATGGGAGCTTGCAATTCAAAGATTCCACTGCAGAGTTTTTCTAAGTTCACTAAATGCGTTGGATTGTCCATAGCGAATTGTGCTTGGAGCTTTTTCCTGAAGTCAAAATCATAGACATAATCGCCAGTACAAGCCAATTTCGTTTGCTTGATGATGTCCTTCAACCACACCGTTGATCCCAGAGATAGAGCCACCTTGAAAATTAACAAGCAATTTGAAATTACACAACTTTTGTAACATTACGCACATTTGAAACATGACTTACTGTTCCATCAATTACTTCATTAAGAAGCAAATCTTGGGCCATACGATATGCCTTAATAGTGAATTCCTGATCCTTATCAATTGGCTTGGTGTTGGCCAAGAAAATTTCAACAGCCTGAGGAGCAATTGACTGAAGCTCGATAGGCAATTTCAGTAAATCGCTAACCTATGAAATAAAAATTGCCATTTTCGAATACACTAGTTTGGGATATGTGACAACACTGAATCAAGAGGCATTCAATGAATTTATAAAGAAAAAATGACTTGCATCAAGTACGCACGATACAAGATCATCATTTTTGATGTTTTGTAAATGTTTTACGTGTAGCCTATCTGATTTCTATTTTTTTACGCAATCTGAAAGGGTGACGTTAGTAAACTCTTCACATTCATTGGATTACTTTACTCGATCAAAACTGTACTTACCAAGACGGATGACAGAGTTCCAGAATCAATAAAAACAATGCCAACTTTACGCAGGTTGCTGTGTCTTGAAACAGGGGTTTGGGTTAAGACACGCACACGATAATAGCTGGAATCTGTCCCAGGAATGGCGCATATATCTCCTATTTCTGGTCGTCCATGAGGAAGGCAATTCCTGCGGTTGGCAAAATGAAGATTCAAATCGAAATTTAACAGCATAAATGTCTTGTATCCATCTTCCCAGGTTCCATCCTGCAACTGGTATTCGATAATGCGGCCATAGAAATGGCTGGCGTTTCGCACATTCGAAATCAAAGCCCGTATAAGGCCACCGCGTAACAGTTTTTCGCTTGGTTTATCTGTTTCCTCAAGGAGCATGTGACGATCACTGCACCAGTACTGGTTTGGGCAAGAACCAAATGATTTCAGGTAATAACATAAGGGTACTGGCTGTTTGCATTCTTCTCTTCCCTGGAAATAATTCAGCTAAATTAAATAAGTCACTTTTTAAAAAATTGTAATTTCCTTCCTAGGCATCATGCATGTTGGTTTCAGGTGATCCCTCAACTAATTCATCAATATTTTTATAACCACATTAAATAATTCTTATATTTAACAAAAAGAATCTTACCCGATAAAATCCTAAAGCCAGGGCTTTTAAAGCATGGGGAATTTCACCCGAAAGACGCTCCATAAGTGATATCAGTGCACGAGCTTGATACACACATTTCTCAGTGGTAATGATGTGCGACAGACAATCTGACTGGATTCAATAAATTATTTGCTAAGGCATATGATCAATAACAAAAAACTAGTAATTTCCATTACAGGACGTTCAAATATTTTGTCATCATCTTGGGGATGGGGGGGAGAGAAGAAGACAATTTATGACGATAGTCAGGGACCCAAAATAGTCATCATTGGCTTTCTGGTAAACATTCATCATTTTTGACCTATTTATGCAAAAACATGTAAAATGTACATACTAACTTTTTTACACCAGCTGCTTTAGAATTACTTTTTGTAACTAAAATTCATAAATTTTTACAAAAGTTCGACTTCTTTAGTCATTGATTGTGCTATTATCGAGGCAAGGTTTTTTTTAAAATGATGATATAGAGGAGGGGACGGGGGAATTCAAACATGTCCGACTAAGTTTTGAACGTCCCCCTTATATGGATACGAGCTTTTCCTTACCTTGACTGCATCAGTAGCTGTAGCTTTTCGCATATACTTCAGCAGGCAACTGAACCTAAATCCAAACTGACTTTTGGACATCTCAGGAATGTCAAAGTGAATCAAACACGTTGCATCTTCGATGTTCAGATCGTCAAGGATGGCATCAGTTGCGATGAGAATAGGGAAATTGCCATCCTTGTGTTCACCATGCCAATGTTCGTGAACATCTGTAACAAAGTTGTTGTAAAGCTGTATAAAAATCTCAACCATCCCAACCCATTAAAAATTGAATAGGTCTACATACATTTAACCTGTCCACTGGTCAATTCTTCGTGAGCTACGTGCACTAGCTTTGAACTTGTAGGGGCACGCTTACGATTTTTTTCAGAAATGAAGGACATAATTTTGTATAAACTCTCAGCCGCATCAACACTGAAGGTGCAAATTACTGTTTTGACGTTGTTGGACCTTAAGTTGGCTTTTAAAAGTTCTGTTACAAAAACAGATAAAAATCATCAGTTATCAATGAAGACGCTGGTGCTTTTCAAACTGCAAATACATCTTACATCATATGGATTTGTATAAATTGTGCTTCTATAACTGGCACACATTCAGGTCAGTAAACTTTATCAGACATCAATAAAATATAATTACCCAATAAGTGATCAGTTTTTCTCTCTTCTGGAAACGTGTGCAAGATTATTTTTATGCCTGCATAAATAACGGACTCGTGAAATGATGCGCAGTACAATAATGGACTTGGCATAATTTTTCCAAAGAACGATTTGAGGCCATTTGTCCATTTCGTGCCAAAAGCCATTATTTGTGAGGGAGTTCCAATTGGGCCACGTTTCTTCAACACAGCAGCAAATTCTCGCACAATTTCTCTCAGCTGAAAATCAATTGATCTAATTACTAAATCGTTTAAGAGGTATGAAACACTGTTGGCGATAATCAAACAGCATTGCTAACTTGATCCGTAAACTCCTCAGTTAGGATGTCCGCATCGTCTAAAACCAGGTAACAGAGCCTATTCAAACTTGTAGGCTTAGTTCCCGCTGTCGATAGCAACCTTAGTAGCGCACAGGGAGTGGCAACAAGAATGTCGCATCCATTTATCAACTCGATCTAAATTTTAAATTATTTGAAGTGACAAAGATCATTATGAGATAACCGAATAAATGTTAGAAGCTGCTTAAAATATGTACCTTTTGAGTTTCATCATAACCTCCTCCATGAATAAGAAGAGTTCGAACACAACCAACGCCCTCATTGATATTTTGACACTGGTCAAAAACACGTTTAGCCGAACGCCATGATGAGCAAACCACCAATGCCAGAGGCTACGAAAACACAAATGCAACAATTCGTATGAATTCAAGTGAAAATCACCAACATCAATTTGCCTAGCTGCCAGGATTCTAATGCATAACTCGACTTCGGTGCAGAACAATTTTAAATTAAATCGGCTTAAATTAGTTCGGTTCCCATCTTCCGTTATCACCATGTGGTACCCTGATACAAACGAATATGTGCACCCTTTCAACGATTATTTCTAGCTAAGATGACAAAGATGGCCTTCATAATTATGGGATAGACATACAGCGCGAGTTGAAAGCAAACATTCTCATTCAAATATACATGTACCTCATTTCCTTGTGGAATTTCAGCGTAAAATGACTTGTCCAACAGCATTGAAATTAAGGGTGGCACATAAGTCATCGATTTGCCAGACTGTGGCCCACTAATCACTGCAATATTCCGCCCTCGCATAATCGCAGGCCATGCATATGACTGAATAATACTTGGTCCTATGATTCCGATGCGTTTCAAACTCTGCAAAAGCATTCGTAACTTTAGACAGCTTATATGACATTTCTTGACAACATGTAAATTTTCTTCTTCCTGCCTGCTTACTCTTTCAACGCCATGGAAAAATGCTGGTATATCCACCACCGGCTTTGGTGGCAAAGGCTTACTTCCACAAACAAGAATTTTTCGACAGCGCACATTTTCCAATAAACCTAAGGGGTCAACCTATAACAAACAATTCAGAAGGATTACCATTCAGAAGTGATCATGACAAGTTGTGAATAAGCAAATGTATACATGTACGTTAGAAAATCCTTCCCTGGCAGTTCATAACCTGGTCATTTGCTTGAGGTTCTTACCGGCACCTTGATGAAACGAATTAACTTCTAATAAATCATTTACATTTGTAGTTAGAGATAGCCTAACAGGTAAATGTCATTAAGCTCCATGCAGCCATACGCACGACTACGCAACAGCAATGAAGGTGTGTTGTGCAACGTACATGTAGATGATTACAAAATATAACAGAAGTAAATGTACAGTAACTTGGGGTTCATATCTCAAAGTATTTGAAAAAGGCCTGAGGTTTATAAGATTGGAGCATGACCTGAATAAATTTAAATTTTTCAATTTTGAGAACTTCATATTTCATAAAGATCATGGATACATGATCTGGAGCCAGGACAACTGGTACCTTACATTAGCTGAGATACTATAATTTAAAATTAGTCAAAAAATATACGCCTACTTTAGGCTATAATTAGTAACAATTTCATTACGCATACCATGTTATTTCTGAAAGAGGACGCAGGAAATGAGGTAGATGAGCAATGGTTGATCGCTTTTGCAGAAACATTTTCAGCCGGAGTCCTGAGGTTAGAAAAAAAAAATACATTTATTGTACATTTGTGATACATTAAATTTACATAACACATACAATTGGTAAGTTGCATGCACATGCTACCCATTTACAAATAGGCGGCCTCAAACTCCACAATAGACTCCGAAAATCTTAACTACAAGTTATATGCACCAAATATTTTCTACTGAGTTGGTAGTGAAACCCTTCTCAAACTTCCAGTCTGAACTATCAAGTCTGAGTTATCAAACTAAATGGCGCAAACCAGGATGATCTATAGACAGCGTACAACTTTGTATCAGTAAGCAACCGTCAAAATGCCACTATGTCATGGTCAAATCAGATTGAAGTGGTCTTAAAAGCGTTGGAATATGAAAATATTTAGGCCCAATAAGCCCATCGGCCTATGGAGGCACATCGGGGAAACTCCTGGTATCCCACCGACCCTGCATGCCCAGCCTTTCAGCAGACTACCAAATAAGTTGCAGGCTGATGTATAGGGGGTTAGGGTGAAACCAAAACTTGGAAACTCTGCAGACATTTTGAAAACCTAAATCTCCAATTAATGCAGACTCAAAGCCTTTTTAAAGTCTGTATGTAATCATAGTGAAAGCTCTTTCATCATGTGCTATCATGGAAAACATGATCTGATACTGAAGAGAAATAAAAATTGCTATCACCAGAAAATGTTTTAGCAAAATTAGGACAATATATTCGTGAAGTTTAGGATTATTATACAAATGGGCCTTTATGCACAAGTTGCTTTCCTGATTGTACGTGAAAAATATGCAAGATATGAACCTAAACTTCTGTTCAATGTATTTCATAGAATCAATAGCACCCAAGCCAAAGTAAACTGCCAAAATAACTGATGGGACAAATAGGAATCTATGACTGATTTGAAATAGCGCCGACATTTTTATAGAGGGGTTCAATGATAACGCAATTCAATTCTGACTTCAGTTGCAATAAATAAAAACTTGTTAGGAATATACCACTCAGAAATCATCTGATGGACAAAACTGCTCCGTTCCATCCATAAATGCATTTTGATAAATTTAACAGTTTCTCGAAAAAAAGATTTTAAACGCATTTTCTATAACGTTTTTGAACTGAGCATAAAATGCATAACAAATATACAAACAATATAAACAATAAAGTTATGTGAAAGTTTAAAATAGCGTCAGCAAGTAGCTTTTCAGGACCGCAAAGTGAAACGAGCAGAATGAGAGCTACTTACATGTTGATAACTGATGACGATGTTGGCTTATCAGACGTACTGCTTCCAGGCCTAATATATACTTGTGGGTTGGTAATTCCTTTGAGTGGATATCCACGCCCAAAGGGCACACGATAAGACAAACTTTGAGTTTTTGGGGCATCGGACGTCTGATCATTTGTATGCCTTGTAGCTGGAATCGTGCACACTGCTGCACAGGACTTTGCGGGTACCGTGGATTTGATGCTGGGAGAGTCTTTTGGGATCTTCTTTGCCTTCATTTCAATCCTCTGAGTTGTATGAAGCTTTCTGTTTAGAAGATGTGTGTCACCACCAGACACACCAGATGGCACACGAGAGCTTCTTGCGTTTACAGATCCCGAACTGGACAACGTATGCTTGCTTGAGTCAACAGGGGATGACAAACTTGTGACAATCTTGTTGGACGATGCATGGTTTAGGCTACATGGCAGAGTTGGTAATATAGGGGATACAACTGGGACTGCTTTAGTCTCTTTAGATGCCGGCGCTAATGGCGTAATGATCAAAGCCCTCTTTACTCTACTCAAAATCTGTTCTGCACTTGAAGGAGGCCTAGAGATCGGCTTGCTAGTAGGAGAAATAGATGTAATTTGTTTATCAGTCATTTTCGTTTCTTTCTGCAAATATCCAGTGGCATTGCTCTGGTCACATCCAGGTGGTTCATACTGAGTTCCTCGGCTGACGCTTCTGCTTTCTGAACATGATGTACATGAACGTGCTGACAATTCTTTTGACGGTAGGGAATGTAGGCTCAGACTACTTGCTGGACTACATCCTGGACTATTTCTTTTGCCTTCCTGTTTGGCCGATTTCACCTGTTAAAGAAAACAAATCAAATGTCAATTGTAGCAGGAATGATTTGGCGATAACAATCAGATATCTTCCTATCTTGTGGCATGATTCCCTGGTTCCCCAACATAGTGAAAAAGACACACCATCCAACCGCATGCTTTTCGCCGAGAAATGTAATAACACAAAGCCCTTACCTGAACTGGTGACAATTGCATATCTTCGTCAGACATCAGCTCTGCTGCTTTTCTACTAAGTTCTTGCTGCAAACGATTCCATTCCTGAAGAGGTGTATGACGTTTTGTAGGTTGCGCTTCAGATGATGGTGGCGTTTTTGAATGACGGTCTGGACAATAACATGTAGCTGATGCTCCCAATGACATTTCGCTGCAACTTTCATTTTCATCGGAACTAAATGCAACTGAAAAAACACATTGTTTTAGGCACGGTATTAATCAGTCGTATATTACGGACATGCTTGTTAAATACACGTACACCTGTATTAGAGTAAGATGACACAGTCATATCGTTAAATATATAGTTTTTAATAACAGACAAAAACAGTTATCCCCTAATGTAACCATTGTTTTATTAAACCTACCATCAGAATTAAGCACTCGAACTCCATAATTCTCTTCCACGAGGACGTCATTGACACATACTGTATCCCCATCAATATTGAAATATAAATTGCCAACTAGTTCTCCAGTGTCCTTGATTTTGAACGTTTCAAATGTTGTCTCAGTTTGCTCTATTGTATAGAAAATAAAGGCAAGTATGGTATAAAGTATGAAATAGTACAATTACAATAATCAGCATGACGACCATTCAAATAGGCTTACTTTTCAACTTTTCTTTTATAAAGATAGTAGCCGAAGAGTCCCAGATTTCAGATTCCCTAAAATCACAAAGTTTCACAAATTATACCAAAAACTGCTTAAAAACTGACTTGTAGTCTTTGGAGAATGTTTTCACATGTTTACATTAACCACACAAACAGGTTCTTGTTACCACTGACAATCCATCAATTTGCCCTGAAGCTGATTTGACTTTTTCTAACATAATATTTAATTTGCAAAAGACATCAACCTCCAGAATGGCAGAAGATTTTGCTATTTTTCACTTCTATGATCTCAAGTTATATTTTGCTTTATTTTGATCTTAGCTACTAGCGGAGCCGCAGAAAAGAATTATCAGGTGTAAAATTGCATGCAAGCAAAAAAAAAACATGCACGAGAAATTGCATATAGCACCCAATGTTCCATCAGTTTGGTTTTGCATATAAATACATGTAAAAAAACTGGTTATAGTGATGGGACCGGATATAACGACGGATTAATGGACATAATCCGGTTTCAGCTATCGGATATTGCGACCAAGCAACCATATGCATGTATATAAACGAGTTCTACTATAACTTACTAATTTATATAAAAAAATGAAAATAAAACCTGGAGGTGGAGGGTATTAATCCCAGTATCTCTATTAAATTATTTGGTTACTTTCATACTTATCACAAGTAAGCTATGAAGCCGGCAGCTTTCCTTTACAATGAAAATGCTAGGTGATGAATAATCAAGAAGATAACATTACCTATATTCTGACTTCATGGTTTCTATATCCAATTTACAAGAGCATGGATTTATTTCCGGTAGTATTAGTTTAACTGCATGATGTGTGTGCAGCAAAAATTCTTCATTAATAGGTCGAACACTAAAAATTAACACAATTTAAGGACAAAAGGACAAACGTATTTCATTATTGCATAAATCACTTCCCTTGCAACGAAATTTAAATTTCATACCAAGCTGTAGGAGTTGTTATTCTTTCAGCAGTATCCACAAGATCCAAAACGAGTTCATAGCCACTGGATCTTTGAATGATCGTTTTGACTCTCGCTCTATAAAATCGTCTATCGGTATGTCGTACGATGACAATCTTAAAAGAGAACACGAAAGAATGTAGTAATAACAAGAGAAAGTTTCCAGCAGGCCACATAAAAATTCATTGACAATTTACCTGCCCTGCTTTGGAAATTGCAGCCAGGTCTGAGACGATATCATACATATGATAATACCTATTTATTTCCTCGTCCAATTCGAAGAAGGTTTTGCTCGTGACAGGACATATAAATTTCCTGTCCCTCAGAGCAATATAGCATACTGGGGAAACGACCTATAAATTTCAAGTGATGCTACAACGACCGTGTAAAATATCTAACAGACAAAAATACTTAGCAGCCTACAAGTACTTACCTTAACAATTTTCACCTTCATTTTTCAATGTACGGCATCTAATTGTCAACAATGTAGAACGTAATTACTAAATTAAATATAAATTACTTCAACTTCTAGAGAGGAGACCCTGGCTGAATACATGCACGTGACGTTTAGACAACAATGGAATGTTGAACGAAATTACGGCGCTCCAACCAGATACTTGCTAAAAGGTGTCCCAAAAGTTTTTAATTCTAGCCACTTGAGAATGCTGTATACAGTTACTCGACGTAAATAAATGTTCACAATGACATCATTATATGTAATTTTTGTCTTTTATAAATATACAGTCCCAGCAGAAAAGATTCCGTGTCAAATTCAAAAATATTGCACTGTAATTTGCTTATGAAATATATGCATGTATTGCAGTCAGAAATAGATAAAATTCACTTTATTTGACGAAATTATGACAAAAATGTTGATTTAATTTCCGCAAGTTTGGTAAAAAAGCGACAATCTGCTCCTCATAGTTACTTAGGTTACATACGGGATTCTCTTGCAGATCAAGGATTGTTAGCTTGCTGCATTTTGCCAAAGGATGCAAGGCATCATAGTTCGATATATCTGACAGTGAATTAAGGAATTTTAAATGTTTGTTTCTATGAAAAGCAACCTTATAGCAATTCAAAATACTGGAATTCTAACACCGTGTAAAATCTGTACATTATGTCACAAATAAATTTCGAAAAGGATACGATTTGACTGCATTGATAATTCACTCAATTTTGGCAAATTTTGAAGTCCATCACAATCATTAATATTATTTCCATCCATGATTAGTATTTCCAAACATAACAGCACTCCAAAACTGTTGAAAGATTGAACATGATTGTTGCCTAGGTCGAGTTTCTTTAAGTGAACGAAGTACTCCAAGTGACATAAAATCGTCAAATTCAGTCCATTCAAACTCAAATTCCTTTGTTTCTCTTCCAAATTTTCAATGGCATTTTCAAGTATGAACTTTGATCCTGAAATGAAAGGAATGACATTTCGCTAGATTGTTTATTTTCATCAAATTAATCAGACAAAATGATCTCACTTAAGTCCTTGTAATATGCAGTTCGCAAGTAATCGATGGATATAATTTGTTCAAAATTGTTCATAATCTGATCCTTGTACCGCTTAAAGTCTAGACTCCTCATCAATAGAATGTTGGTCAACAAAGGCCCTGATAAAGAAAAATAAATAAAATCAATTTTGAAAAATGTGAAAAATACAAAGGACGAATCACATGCAACTGAAAAACAGTGTCAAATAATTACTCCAACTTACATTTACTGTCGGGCTCCAATTCTTGAAGCTGAATACAGGACTCCAACTCTTGTTGTAAAACTGATGTTGTTGCGGTACTCAATTCCATATTAAAATTTGTCCAATGCTGATGCTTCCAAACCCAAGTATCGTTTTTGCCATTATCCAACTGGCAAGAAAGCGTTGACACATTACCACCATGTTCAAAATTAGCAGAAATATGAACGTCAGCGTTGCAATGGCTTGAGTTTCTTTGTTCAATGATTTTTCCAGTCTGAATGAATTGTATTAAAGATGATGTAACAATATAGTGGTCTTTCCATGCATTTCATGCTGAATTTTACTGAAATCACTTACACCAAACAATAACGTCTTTATAGTAGGAAATAAGAATGATTCAAGATATTTAACAACTAAAACTATGTAAAGGATACCCAAAGAACAGTGTAATTGCTTGACATAGATGAATGGAACCATTTTATTTCCACAGCATCTGATTCAATTAATATTTTCATCCCCTCCATAACTGTTGCAGCCTAAAAAATAAACTGCAATGAGAAACTACAAACAAATTTCCGTGATGAGAAAAACGAGATAAATGCAATGTGAAATGAATTTTACCTCAACTGATTTGTTGAATACTACAATGATTGAATTATCTCGATTGAAGTACAGACAAATTAATTCAGGGAAAATCTCTCCTACAATACAAAACTTATAAGCTTAATAATCTTGCAGTCTGAGGAAACTATGACACCTGTTGAAGGGTTATTTTTCAGCTTTACCTCTCCCTAAAAGCCATCTATGATAAAACCAGGCACTCTGATCATTAGGGTCAGTGAAAGCTGCATTCTGAACAAGTTCAAACTCTGAAGTGATAAAAATCATTTGCATAAAACATTGTATCAATTACAAATGGCAAATTATTATTATAAAGGGCATCATTCAGCAAGCTCTACTAATGTTATATTTAGTATTCATGTTTTCAAAAATGCAAGGCAAGGACACACGTGAAGCAATTGGCTTACCTTGAAGTAATTTTGTTTCTTCGATTGGTCTTACTTTTTCCGGATCTGGGTATATCAAGGGAAGTAATTTGCTTCGATAATGCCATGACGAATAATTTGAGAAGTTGGAATTGATTTTACTATCTGTAAAATCCAGCTCTTGTTCGGGACTGACCTTTGCACGAGGTATTACATAAAACCGGTAATCCCAACAGTGAACTAGGAATAACAAATTAAAATATAAGATCAAACCATATCGCTAGCGTTATCTAGCGTTACAGAAAGCCAAACTTACAATTACGCTCATCTAGTTCCAGATATTTGTTGCATAAGTGCACTTCTTTTTGCCAGTCTGGTTGTGGCATTTCGTTGAGCACCCAAATCCGATGATTCCATGATCCATATGATTTGGGATTTTGTCTCAAACAGTTCTCCGTAAATGTTAATTCGTTAACCATGACTGCTTGAAATACGTCTTTTATAGGAACACTAACAATTTTGGTATTTACAAATTTGATCATCTTCAGCTTTCAATAAGTAAAAACACAATTAAGTCAAAGTAAAAAACTAATAACTAACGTTTTCTTTTTGAACTGCAATATTTCCTTACGGAAATTCCACATCGTATAAATGTCAGGATTGGCAAGAAGAAGCTGACTCGTAATTTCCAAAGCCTCATCGTCATAAGTTTCGTTTTCACGCTGCGCAA
Source organism: Cylindroiulus punctatus (assembly GCA_034695085.1). Classification (NCBI taxonomy): domain Eukaryota; kingdom Metazoa; phylum Arthropoda; class Diplopoda; order Julida; family Julidae; genus Cylindroiulus; species Cylindroiulus punctatus. Next base: position 24,048 of record JAQFYZ010000963.1, read on the forward strand.
ATGGTAGATAAACACAGAAATTTATTAAGTTCTCCGCACGAATAGTAAATTACCTCTCTCTAAGAAGTTTTTACACGTTTCTTGCCATATGAACCTTACTTTCTCACATGCTTTTTTCATTCCAGCATTATAAAGAAGTAGCTTTTTGGCTCGTTCTTTCGCTTTTTCTTCTTGTTGCTGAGCCGTAGTTTTAACTTTGAGCCTTCCATGCTGTAACGTGAGAAATAATTCAGAACTAAATAAACCCCACAGGGGACGTTCAAGTATTATGCATCATCTATGGCGGAGGGGAGTTATGATGACACATGATGACGGAAGCCAGGGGAACATACAGTGTACATGTATATTCACCCTAGCTGTCTCTCTCTCTCTCGCTCTCTCTCTACTTTAGGAACTTTTATGTCCGTATTTCTTCAATTAGCATTCATATCTTAAATAAATATCGGTACAGCTGTAATCATACATACGCCTTACATGCATGTACATCTTTCATTGCAGTCATATAAATCGACCACTACATTCAGATTTTTGGCTAGATGCCATATATGGAATCTATTTTTTTTTTATAATTTGTATTCAAATTCAATGATATCTTACCATTCTATTTTAATATCTCCCACAATAGAGCGTCTTTTAGTAGCACAAGATGACTTCTTTTCCGTTATCTTTATTCGAATTACTCAAAACAGCTTGAGATAAGATTAGCTAGAAATGACAACAGCTTTTCACATCTAAATGGCTAATGGTCACGATACTTCATGGACGACCCTTTACTGTCTTGGAGGTATTGCAATGACGCTTCAAAGCACAGACCTACTTGTCAGGAGTTTGCAATTAGTATTTGTGAGCGCTGCTATAGTTGAAGTTCTCAATTTCATTTCTTTTTGATATTTTTGATGGAGAATGGCATTTTACAAAAACATAAAGAGGAAAGAAAGGAATTGCAAGGTAAAATAAGTGCATTACTGAAAACATCACACCAGTATCATTAATACAAATGTATGTACAATTTCAGCAAAAATAATGAATTTGAAGCATGGGGTGCCAAAAGGTGACAAGAAAAAAAAGAAGGAGGTCATGGAGATTATAGCTAAGCTGGAAGCAGATTTGGACCAGAAACAAGAATGTGAATTAAAGACTACACAAACCATTATTGAAAGTGATCTGGTTAGTGGGTCGTCGCAGCCTTTTCTACCATTCTACAATGTGCACAGCTTTGACCGACCCTATTGCTTTGGCAAGTTGGTGACTAACCATTAAACCAGGTCTTTCTTTCATACACTTTCCAATTCTCATTCTAATAGATCAATGAAGTTTGTGATCAAGTGAATAATCTCAGTACTTCGGATGTTGTTGAGGAAACCAAAGATAAGAGGATCGTGCCAGTAGCTAAGCTATCAAAAGCCCAAAAACGCAGGGTATTAATTCAACAAAACTCCATAAAACTATTCATATTTGTTGTTTGATGTGCAGCCTTGTTGATACACTCTTGTAGGATAAAAAGGCCGAAAAAGAAAGGGATAGGGACCAAAGAATCGCTGAACAAGAAGAGGCAAATTTATTCGGTGTGCGTAATGTTGAAGCAGAAAAAATCAAAGCAATACTAAAACGACTGGGCTTGATAATTTATGAGGTATGTTGTTAACAGACTTGACCATTCAGTGTGCGTCAACTGTTATACAATGACGATCTCTGGCTTACACTGATCAAGCAAATAACTTGTTTTTCAGATTCCATCAAATGGAGATTGGTACATTGCACAGCACTTTTGTTTGTCAAACTATAATTTCAAAACGTTTTGATATGCTACAAATTAACTTTCAGCTTGTATGCTGCGATAGGACATCAGCTTGCATTTCAAAATAAGCCAGTATGTTTATCTTTATCCAGTTTGTCCAAATATTTTTCAATTATCATTGCCATAACTTCTTGTTAAACATTTTTATGGAAATCGGGTGCAACTGCTTTTATTGTAAATTTTGTGTGTATATTTTAAGTGCTCAACAGTAGACCTAAGATGCCAGACAGCAACTTTCATGAGAGATCACGAGGATGACTTTCTGCCATTCCTGAGTGACAATGACGGTGAAATCTTTAATCGAGGTGAGATCGAGGTCTCGATAAATGTCGAAAATTGGAGAAGTTTGTAGCATGAATTGATAGCAGCACGCTAACGCACATAGAATTTTACAGAAAAGTAGCAATTGATATAAAAAGTAAATTTTCTTCAGAGAAATATGAGGCCTACTGTAACGACATTGCAACCACGTCGGCATGGGGTGGACAATTAGAGGTAAACTTAATTCTATATTTTTAGTGTCTTTTCTAAGGTTGTGATTCAGACAGTTTTTATCTTTAGCTCCGAGCAATGTCTCAAGTAGTTAAGCATCCCATCGAAGTTATTCAATCAGAAGGACCAACAATAATTATCGGAGACGAGTTCAAAAGTCGACCCTTAATCCTGACGTAAGTACATCCATTCTCTATTGCCCCAAAGCATTTCTCGCATGATTGACGTCCATAATAAAGCCTTTTCACGTTTATGTTCAAGTTATCACAGGCATGCATATGGACTTGGTGAGCATTACAATTCAGTCATAGTAGCAACTGAATCTCTTGAAGAAGATGACTTCACATAATATTAGTCTAAATAATGCTAACTTATTTGTCACATCACTGTAAACAATGAATTCGGCATGCAGAACTAGATTCTGACAAAAACTGTCTTTATTATCAGGCAGAGATGTGCAAAAACACATTTATGGATAATAAATAACTTGCCTCACTGGACAGCCTGTTGTTTCAATCATTGGCTGCTACTTTATAGCTTTATTTTCTTCAGCCTTTTCCTCCCTTGGCTTATTCGGATCATCTGGTTTCATGGCTGGGAACAGTAGTACTTCCTGAAACCATATGGACCATTAGCACAAAACTTCATTAAACCCACTCACCACAATCACCAACTAAGGTCACCTTGATATTGTTTGAATCTGTCAGAAACATGGTTAGTCGATCGATTCCCATTCCAAATCCTCCCGTCGGTGGCAAGCCGTACTCTAAAGCTGTGCAAAAGTTCTCGTCCACAACTTGGGCCTCATCGTCACCAGCGGCCTTATCTTTCGATTGCTGTTCAAATCTCTCACGTTGAATTAATGGGTCGTTTAATTCAGTATACGCATTGCAGATCTCTTTGTGCATTACGAACAGTTCGAAGCGTTCCGTGAGGCCAGGAATAGACCGGTGCCTGGGAAACGGTAAACAGTTAAACGATTTCGTCGTTGCCTTAGGGTAGTCTAAGAGCCTTGTGATGTATGAAGATGTCACTGACCATTTTGCTAGAGGGCTCATTATCTGTGGATGTTCAATAATGAAGGTTGGATGTATACAGTTCACTTCGAGAAATTCTCCAACAAGCTGAAAACAATAAATGTGTATTGCTAAATAAACATTCAAACAATGTTGCATAAAAACTAGTTACAAGTCAAAATCAACATACTTTATCTAGCAGTCGAGCTATTGTCCTAGGAGCTGGACATTCGATTTGATGCTTTATGCACAAGTCTGATAAGAGTTTTGCAGTCTCAGGCTTGTCAAAATCTGTTGGAGATGGAAGTGTAACATTCAAAGCCTTTTCCAATTCCGGGAGCATCCGCAGTCTCCTAAAAGGTGGCGTGAAATCTATCTCTACTTCTGGCCCCTCAGGTCCTTCTGGGTGATAGATGAGCTTGTAATCTCCCGTAATGTGCTTCACCATTCCTTAGGAAAGCAAACCGGGATTCCACTGTTAGTCATTATTATGATCAAAGACCAAGATTACTTCGGCAATAAGTTATTCGTAACCAGTGAATGCTATCGGCTACCTGACAACATGCTTTCAGTCAACTGCATGACATCGTTATAATCTGCATAAGCCATGTAGAATTCGCACATGGTAAATTCGGGATTATGAGTTAAATCTATGCCTTCATTCCTAAACTGTCGTCCAATTTCGTAGACCCTATCCAGGCCACCAACTACCAACATCTATGATTGCAGTTACATAAAGTTACATAAAAATGATATGAAAATAATAGAATATGAACTTTATAATTTCATTTACCTTCAAATATAATTCAGGGGCAACTCGCATGAACAGATTCATTCCCAACTCGTTATGGTGAGTAATAAAAGGTTTGGCAGTGGCCCCACCAGGCGTCATATTCATCATTGGAGTCTCCACCTTGAAAACGTGCATTTTATAAACAATTTTTACATTTTACATTGACGAGAAAGCATCATTGAATGTGAACTCACCTCAAGGAAGCCTAAATTGTCAAGAAACGATCTAACATAGCTGATGATCTTAGCCCGGGCGATAAATGTTTGCCTGACGTGTTCATTGAGAATCAAATCCAGATATCTCTGACGAAACCTGGTTTCCTTGGGAACAAAGAAAGAAAGAACATCAACAAAGTATTAAGTGATAATCTTGTGTTTATTCCTTATATTCTCCCCAAGAGCTTACCTTATCTTTTAAGCCAAAATGCAAATGGGGCAACATGTGCAAACATGGGGTTAACAGTTCAATGTAAGTAGGGATGATACTGAGCTCCCCTTTTTTGGTTCTTCCTGGATTGCCTCTGCAGCCAATGATGTCACCTCGCCTTATTTTGTCATTAATTTTTAAAAATTCTTCTTCGTTACTGTAAGACCTTGCATTTGCCATTACTTGAAGTTTCACACCCTCAGCTCGAAGAACATAGAAAATCAGTTTTGCACCAGATTGTCGTTTAGAGTGAACTCTTCCTACACAAACAGAAATACACACCGTCCAATGACTTTACATCTGTCGCAATTGTAATGCATTTTGAAGAATTGTAAAAGAAAGTTACCTGCAACGCTGACCTCATCATCCAAAACTTCTTCATTCTTAAGATGCTCATATTTCTCAATAAAATGAGCTAGAGATATTGAAACATGGAATTTGTGAGGGTATGGATTTTGGTTATCTGCCTTAAGTTGTGCAATCATCTGAGTGCGGAGGTTAAAATATTCCTACAAGGCAAATAAGGCAACTTCAGAGGCGAGATCAATCACAAGGTTAACTAAGAAAAAGCAGGATGGAACAAACTTGAAAGGAGTATGCAATATGGCCCTACATGTGAATCAATCACTTCAACATTTGCCGCATTTTCGTTTGGTTCCACTGCAGCAGCTTGATCCACCTTAGCTGCATCTTTTTCAGCAGCTTTTCGTTCGGCTCTCTGCCGCCTCTTCAGCTCACTGGCAAAATTAAGAGTCAAACGGGATTCAAAATAAATCAAGATTACATAGCTTCATCAATATATTTTAAAACTGAACAACTAGTTTTGGCTATAGCTATGCAAAGAAGGCCCTTCCTATCTTCAGACCAAATATAAAGTTATAAAGCATTGACAGGTCATTCCTTAGTAACTGACCTTAGCTTGGAAAGAAAACGACAATGAATTAGGCTAGGTTTTGATTTAAACAACATGGGAATTGGTGAAATATGCCCAGACTGGAATAGTCGTACAGCCAAATGCGTTCCCTTGTAAATCAGCATAGTTGAAAGATGATAGAAATGGGATAATCTGGTTGCAATGTCGTCTTATGTTGCCCTCTTGATAAGCTTACCTATCAAATGATGCAACAGGTAGAAACGTGTAAACATTTTGCAACTAGATTAGTCCATTCCTTTCCA
>JAQFYZ010000964.1:0-29729 GCA_034695085.1 Cylindroiulus punctatus
ACAGGTAGTGTCCGGTGCCGTCCCTCCTCCACAGCGGCGTCGAGATGGCGCCGCAGTTGACGCACTCGCGACCCTCGGCGAAGTAATCGGGGTCCGCTGCCAGAAATACACGAAAAAAACACGTTAGGATACGAGGCCATGGACATTTCTTTTTGCATAACATGCATTCAAAAGCCGTGGATGTGAACCTTCTTTGTATAGGATGCATTCAAAACCCATGGAAATGGACGTGTTTTTAATGAGATGCATTCTAAATTTAATGGAAATGAACTTTTTTCTTGCAAAAGATGCATTCATTATTTAAAAATGCAACATATTTTTAATAGTAAGCATTTAAAATTAATGGAAATGAACAAGTTTTTAAATAAATGCATTCGCATCAATGGAAATGAACATATTTTTAATGAAATGCATTCTAAATTTAATGGAAATTAACTTTTTTGTTACAAAAGATGCATTCATATCCATGAAACACATTTTTAATAATAAGCATTGAAAATGAATGGAAATGAACATTATTTAATAAGATGCATTAACATCCGTGGAAGTGAACATTCTTTGTATAGGATGCCTTCAAAATCCATGGAAATGAACACATTTTTAATAAAATGCATTCTAAATTTAATGGAAATGAACATACTTTTACAAAAGATGCATTAACATCCATGGAAATGAAATTTCTTTTTACAAAAGATGCATTCAAAATCTAAGAAAATGAACATGCTGTCAAATAAAATGCATTCGAAATCCATGGAAATCAACACTTTTGTAATAAGATACATTCACATCCATGGAAATGAAATTGTTTTTACAAAAGATGCATTCAAAATCCATGGATATGAACACATGTTTAATAAAATGCATTCTAAATTTAAGAGAAATGAACATTCTTTTACAAAAGATGCATTCAAATCCACGCAATAAATTTTCAATAATAAGCATTCAAAATCAGTGAAAATGAACATGTTTTTAAATAAAATGCATTCTAAATCCATGGAAATGATCATTTTCTTAACAAGACGCAATCCAAATCAGTGCATTTTTCTGCATTGATTCAAACATCCAAATATCAAAAATAAATTTTCACCGAAATGAACATTTTCTTCACAAGATGCATTGAAAATCTTCTCATTTTTCCGACTTGTTTCACATAACAAAAGTCTATTTTCATCGCAAACGCCTAGTCCCTCCCCGGCCGCTGACCCCTTGACGTGTCCAGGACAGAGGTCGCTATTCGTTGAAGGGGGGGTTAGGGTCTGTCACGAAATGAAGCCATTAGCTGCTGTTATTAAATCATCCCTAATTGAATGGCGCTCATCATGTCGAGTCCATTAACCGGGGTCATTCCCATTGAACCCCAAAAAGGCAGCAGAAAAAGGGGTCGCCCCCAAAATACCCCATAAAACACCTTTTTCAGCAGCAAAAAATGCATCAAAATATGCGGAGCTGAAAATTGGCCACGAGGGGCGCAGTGAGTGATGGGGGCCCCTGTGACTCCGCCAGGGCCTGCTCGCAAATCAAGACATTTTGACAAGGACCAGAAGGGGGCGCATCTGGCAAACATCACCAGGGGTCACGTGACCCCGGCTGCACTCAGGGGACAACCAACGTGTGACGACACCCAGGAGAATTGCAGCCCCTAAATTATGACTGTGCTCAGAGGACATACTATATCTGTGCTCAGAGGACATACTATATGTGTGCTCAGAGGACATACTATATGTGTGCTCAGAGGACATACTATATGTGTGCTCAGAGGACATACTATATCTGTGCTCAGAGGACATACTATATCTGTGCTCAAAGGACATACCATATCTGTGCTCAGATGATATACTATATCGGTGCTCAGAGAACATACTATATCTGTGCTCAGAGGACATACTATATCTGTGCTCAGATGATATACTATATCGGTGCTCAGAGGACATACCATATCGGTGCTCAGAGGACATACCATATCGGTGCTCAGAGGACATACTATATCGGTGCTCAGAGGACATACCATATCGGTGCTCAGAGGACAACCATCGAGCAACTAGTTTTTGCAAAAATGAGTGGACTTGCAATATCTGCGCAGTAAATCACCACAAAAAAGTGGACGTACAATATCAGTGCAGTAAACACGTTCTTGCAAAGAAGTGGACTTACAAAGAAGTGTGCAGATAAATATTGAGCAGCTAGTTAATGCAAAAAATGAGTGGACTTACAATATCAGTGCAGTAAACTCGTTTTTGCAAAGAAGTGGACTTACAATATCTGTGCAGAAAACCATTGAGCAACTAGTAATTGAAAAATGAGTGGACTTGCAATATCAGTGCAGTAAACCACGGAGTAAACTCGTTTTTGCAAAAAGTGGACTTACAATATCTGTGCAGAAACCCCTTGAGCAACTAGTTATTGCAATATCAGTGCAGTAAACCACCAGAAAAAAGTGGACTTGCAATATCTGTGTAGTAAACCGTCCAGTAAACTCGTTTTTGCAAAAAGTGGACTTACAATATCTGCGCAGTAAAACATCGTTAAAACAATGGACAAGCAATACCTGCGCAGAAAACCATAGAAAACTCAGCCATTTGCAACACAAATAGTGTGGACCCAGTGGCGCCCCCAGCGGCGGAGGTCGTGACCCCTGGCGAGCAAGCGCATAAACACTCGACGGGGCGCAGATTTATAAGGGCTATTAAAACCAGAGCGAAAACAAACGTGTCAGAGGTGAAACCATCGAAGGGACAGCAGGGGTCAGGGGTCACAGATTTACGACGCCCGCTACGTCACTGGTCACGTGGCCTCGCATTTTTTCCAACTTTAAAATGTATTTGGTCGTTCGATACTATTTCAATTAGCGCCTTAATTTCCCAAAACGCTGATTGAATTATTCACCAACTTGTGCTTATCGTCTTTTGCACCCTCGACCACTTTTCCCCTCTCACCCTAGCTGTCCCTACATTTTCACCAAATCAGAAACTATTTTTTTTTTTGTATTTTTTTTATCCAATTTATCCTTGAACGTTAGTTGTTAGTAGTGCAAGAGTGGATGAGTCGAAAAAACAAACAAAAAAACGGCCAACAACCGAAATGACCCACATTTATCAAATTATCAAAAATACTCGAAACTTTCGAAAATAAATCGGATATGACGGATTTTATGTTTCCCTTAAAATAAAAAAATAAAAAAATAAAAAAAACAGCTAGCCTACATGCAAAAGAGAGCTCCCCAATAAATGCATTTTTCAAATGCATTGCAAATTGTGAAATGCATTGCAAATTAATTTAAATGCAAACAGAAATGCATTTTACTTATGCATTCACGATGCATTTTACAATACCTTGATGACAAGTGCATTGTGCGATACATTTAGCAGTACAGATTTATGACATTCAGTGTGCTATTGTAATTTATTACATTGTTAAAAATTCAATCCTAAAGTACATTTAATTTTAAAAATTAATCAAGATGATCTATACATTATAAACTATTTCACAATACCATATGAGCAATTTATGGAATGTATTATGAAATTTTTATGTTATTCTTATGTTTTATTTTTATTTTTATTAATTATTTTTATGTTTATGTTAAATTATTTATGTCTCAATCTACACCTATTGTAAAATGTATTTATAAATGCATTTCTTTTCCACATTAGAGTACGATTGTACGATTTTTTAAATATCTAGAACTGCACGCGCAAAATGCGCGAGAGCTGTTCCAAACCTTGCACGCGCTGATTCTGGAATTTAGAATCGAAATTTGAAATTTCAAAAAAAATGGAATCGAACGTTCGAAACATGTCGTGGAACAGCGTCATTCGAATTCCGTTCTGTTACCATGGCAACCGTAGAACGAACTAGGAGTTCCATATACGTTAAATATATTTGGATATCATCATATGGTAACTGACTGTAAATTGATAAAAGCTTTTTGGTCCAAAACTCCAATTTGGGCAAAATATGCAAATGTGAGACCATTCCAACCCTAGCTGCTTGTCTAGTAGACAAGAATGACATTTTGGAGTTTATGCAACAGTTATTTTTACTTTGCTTTTGTGTTTCCTGTTAGGAGCTAACATAACTCGACCTATGTCCTCACCTAAACACACGCAATAGGGTAACCAAAAATGCAAATTTAACCGCGGGCAATCACTGTTAGCTCCTAAGACATGCGGGGAAAACCACTTTCGATAGCAGCCATACATGACAGAGCCTCGATTATCCGGATGAGGAATAATGTGCATCGCAACACATTGATTAGCACGCATTATGCATTGTTGTTAACACTGATTCTGCCTTTGCTGCATGCATGAATGCACATGCATACAGTACATGCATTCCTTTTTTTCAATGAAATTTTCATAAATCCATGCAAAACTGAGTGTGCTTTGCATTAAATTCGATTATCCGGACCTCCCCCGAGTCCTGACAGCATAGTTTAACATGCATCATGCATCGTTTCTAACATTGCTTCTGCCTTTGCTGCATGCATGAATGTACATGCATACCTTTTTCAACGCAATTTGCATAAATCCATGCAAAACTGAGTGTGCTTTGCATTAAATTCGATTATCCGGACCTCCCCTGAGTCCTCACAGCATTGTTTAGCATGCATCATCCATTGTTGTCAACACTGTTTATTCCTTTGCTGCATGCATGAATGTACATGCATTCATTTTTCAACGAAATTTACATAAATCCATGCAAAACTGAGTGTCCTTTGCATCAAATTGGCTTATCCGGACCACCCCTGAGTCCTGACAGCATTGCTTAACATGCATTATGCATTGTTTTTAACATTGCTTCTGCCTTTGCTGCATGCATGAATGTACATGCATTTCTTTTTGAACGCAATTTACACAAATCCATGCAAAAGTGAGTGTCCTTTTCATTAAATTCGATTATCCGGATAATCGAAGCTCTACTGTGCATGCACATAGTAGCAGGCTGGTTATAGTTGCAACACATCTTCACACTGCAACCAGTCACATTGCTCCCCAGGGGGGCGTTGTTCTTTCGGGGGGCCCCGCCCATGGCCCCTCCCCCCGGTGGAGGCCCCGCCCCTGGTAAAGTGCTTTTCAGCCCCTGCTATTATTTCGCCCTGCTGTTTGTTTTCTTGATCGATTGCAGGCCCCTGAATGTGGATCAATGTGTCCGCCATCTTGGGTGCGCCTGGTGTTCTCTTATCCCCATCTGCCAAATATTATTGCCAGTCGGCTAAATGCCGGCCGATTATGCGCCACCAGAAGCCATCAATTTGCGCTTAGAGTGAGACGCCAAAAAACGCCAAAAAAACAGCAACAACTTACCGATAAGGGCTGATTGGGGCCCTAAAAACCAGAAGCCGATAACGCTATTTTAGAGAAGGGGGTGGATATAACACGCCGCGCATAATTTACAACTAACATTTTCTGGCTTTTTTTAAAGTGCTGTATAAACGATCGACCCAGAAAACTTTCAATTTTTTCATTCCCTCCCCATTATTTCCCTATTTTATTTTATATATATAATGCTCGTGTTATACTCATGCCTAAAAATTTGTAAGCATTTTAAATCAAAACTACACTTATATTTGTTAGAAACGTAATACTATTGTCTGGAAAGTACCTTGTTTTGCTTATTTTGAGTATACTTATGTATTAATTTTGTCATTTATGACGTTCTTGAATAAAATAATAATAATAATAAGAATAATAAGAAGAAGGGTGACTTGGAATATGGAACAACTGCACGTTCAAATATTCAAATATAATATTCGAATTCGAAAAAGTCGCGGCGTTCCAAAATCACGCACGCGGATGGAACGCTGGCGCGCGCTCTCGAATCACGCGCGGTCGTTCGAAATCACTACAGGCCCCATTACAACGTTGTACATACTTTTTAAATGCATTAAACGCAAATGTAAAACTGCCGCCGTCACAATGTCACGTAGTTTACAGCATCGATGTAAATATACAAGGGCAGTAAATTGGGTAGCTGTAACAAATGTGGATTTTATAGTTAAGGCCCATTGAAAGTGCGTCGTGACTTTGGGACACCCTGCATAAAATTACCAAATACAATTTCTCCCTTCCTGATCAACGTATTAAAATATTTTTTTGCAAACGTTAACAGGGACTCGCGTTTTATGGGATGTACTCTTTGACAACTTGTGGAAATGCATATGATATTAATAAAAACGATAATTCTATGTTTGACCTTTTATTTCGCTTTATGGGCGATAGATGGCAGCACCTGCCGTCTGAATGGAAATTGGCAAAATAAAGAATATCTGGAAAAATTCTAAAAACGAAATGTCTTTTCATTTTATAAAGTGCAGGAACTTACTATCGCTATAAACTTTGAATTCAAACACTTTTTTGAAATTATCATATCTGTCCAAAATTATCAAAATTCACTTGCAAAAAATCACTTTCAATGGGCCTTTAGTATAATAAAATTTCATCCACATTTTTTCAGCAAATTGAGTCAATTCTGTGATGCAATAGGTGTGTGTTACGAGTTAGTCATGCATTTTTAATTCTTGTAAAATGGCTGTTTCAGTTGAGCTGAACTCGACAGTCACCAACACCTTTCTTGCTTTACATGGAAATGCATGTTTTGCTATTATAATTGCACAACCACAGTCGAAAATTGGACCCCTGGTATATGTAGGTGTTGCACCATGCATGAGATACAGTTGTATGACATGCAGGGGATTAAGCCTTTCTTCATTTTGCGAGTGTTTTTGGTTTCTGATGCAATGAACATGTCATGTAAACTCGTATACTCATGTAATGTATACTCATTATACGTTGGAGGGACTATCGAGCACATTGCATGCAAACGCCATCAATGGCCAATCAAGAGTGAACACCTTGCATGTAATTGAGGAGTAATTAACATGCGAGACGCAGATTAAGATTAGCACAGATTAGCTTAATTCACCTGCCCCCCTCGGTGTGAAAACTACTTTAATTTGAGATAGATAATGATGATGATGTCATTTGATGACTCCCAGTACTCCTTTTATAACACTGGCCCCAAGACGTTTGATATACAACGACGGTTATTGCACACATATTGTAAGTCCACGTTTTCACATGCAACCAGTTACGTTACGTTACGTTGCGTCAATCAACCGTTACGTTGTGCACAAAATCGTGACCTTCAAACAGCATGGGATCGTAAATAGTCGCAACTGAGTGGAACACGCACATACATTGTATGTCCTTCTCAACAATGCACTTATACCCTTATGGCATAAGGGCACGGTGTATACACGTACAGTAAGCCTGGTATGAGGTTTGTAAGTTTTACAGATTATACATGTGATGAGAGTCTCAGAGCACCAATATAGTATGTCCTGCCAAGGTTCAGTTACTGAATGCATGAAGATGAAAATAATGTTGTAAACATGATTGTGTTACTTAAGTGTATCCTCTGTAAACAATTGCTCCAATTCTGATTCTGTTTCCTCGGCACAAAACGTTGTAAGCCACATATGGTCTCCACTTTGGCCGCCATATTGTTTTGGCACATGCAACGCCATCTAGCGGCTCATTTATAATCTCAAAAAACACAAAACTCAATTAGTGGCATTGTGGGAGTAAATATGGCGGCCAAAATGATATGATAACAAATAATACACATAATGAAATGTTCGAAAAGTACCCTAATGGCACTTACAACGTTTTGCGACGATTTCATTAATATTCACGACCCCATTTTGCCAGAGTCGTTAAAACGACTTTAGTTTAAAAGTCGAAAGTGGTCCAAAATATCTGATAAAAACCACCCCCCCTCAAAAACATGTAAAAAATTGTTGAAATCAAAGTGGTCAACATTCGAAAGACGCTCCTTAATTTGACCATCGCATTTAAATAATCGTTTTTTGAGTTTTTTTCCCCCCAACCTAAAACACGAAAGTTTTATCTCTTATTTTGTCCGAAAACAAAAGCCGAATAATTGCCCAAAAGCTGTTTCTGCTACCGAGGTGGGAATGCATTAAACGCTAATTAAAAACAGAAGCTTTTGCGGATTTTTTTAACATTTTTTATGGGTTTTTTTGGACACGAACCCCTTTTGGTCGCCTGATTTATGGGGCAGACATTTCGATAATTATTTTTGACTCTGATTTATTTTGTGTTATTGTTGCTGCACGGTGTCCTCCCAAGGGTGTTGCACTGGACGGACATCGATAGCAAATCATTTCACTTTTGAATTTCATATTAATTCGAAAATGATTTTCAAAATACATTTGAAAATTTGAATTAATATTAATCACAATTTTCGTTTATTAGTCTATGGTTCATAACCACTTTGCACTGTATCTCCAAACGATATATTTTATTCCCGATTTTTTTTCATAAAAATTTCACAATTACAAATATAAAATGTCCACATTTTATTAGTTTGCAAATGCATCGTTTATATCAACTCCAAATTTCTTATTTAATTAATCATTTATTTGAACAATTTAAAAATTTCAAAATTTATCATTTATTTGAACAATTCGAAACTTTATAATTTATCATTTATTTGAACAATTACAAACTTTCTAATTGTATTGATCATTTATTTGAACAATTTTCAAAATTTCTAAATTAATTTATCATTTATATGAACAATTTCAACATTTCTAATTTAATTTATCATTTATTTGAGCAATTTCAAAATTTCCAAATTTAATTAATCATTTATTTGAACAATTCGAAACTTTATAATTTATCATTTATTTGAACAATTTGTAACTTTCTAATTTAATTAATCATTTATTTGAATAATTTGAAACTTCCTAATTTAATTTATCATTTATTTGAGCAATTTGATACTTCCTAATTTAATTGATCATTTATTTGAACAATTTGAAACTTCCTAATTTAATTTACCATTTATTTGAACAATTTGATACTTCCTAATTTAATTTACAATTTATTTGAACAATTTCGAAAAATCTCCTTTAGTCATTTCGAACATTTTCAAAATTTCCCATTTATGACCATTTCCAAATCCGTGGTTAATTCCGAATTTCTGGTTGTTTTTCCAATTTTATTATTCATAATTACGAGCGTATCCCAAATTTTTTTTCTAAATTTCTAAATTTAAATTTATTACGTACTATATTTAAGCTGTCCTGCCAAACACATTTTTCGCAATTATATAAATTTCCCATTTCTTAACTATTTCCAACTGTTTTCAAACACATTTATAGAGAAATTTGGAAATGAAAATTTTGCAAAAATGTTCAAAACGCCTTAGAAGTTTGGCGTTCATGTTCAGATTTCTCATTTTAATTCCTTTCCCAAATTCTTATTCACTTATTGCAATTTAATTCAAAATTAATGCTTCTAAAAACCAGAAAGTAAAAAAATTGCAGCAAACAGTATATGAAACTTCCAGTCATATCATGCTTGGTTAGGAAATCCTCACACCTCAACTTCTCGCAACTCTTCACACAATTTTTTGCATAAAATTTTGCCCCAAATTTGTCAAAAAACCTGAGGTATATCAGTGATGAGTTGAGGTTTTCAAGTATAGCCTTCACTTCCTAACCAGGTACGACCCCTGCATGGAGTCTAAAAAACGTCAATCATCCTAATCTCTAACAGGGCGATGTTTGCATTTTTCTTATCAGGAAACACAGTCGCTTCCAGATAAAATTATAAGTTTTCCTAAACTGATAAGCAGGAATTCGACGACCTCCGCCATTTTGAATGAAGTGGGACAGGGTGGGCCAATCCCTCAAAGTTCAGGTGCAAATATTTGCGAAAATTATAGGGGCTCGCAAGGTTTTGGCAAATTTGCCACGCTGCCATTTGCGAAATAGGCTTAATTTAGCAAATTTTCGTTCTAATTCAGTCAGCCAAGGCCGGGAAATGTCAACACTTAATTGGGCCAAGATGGGCTGCCAGATTGGACATTAATCAGGCCTGAGAATCGATCGTGGGGTCGGAAACTAGGCCTAAATTAATCATGCAATGCTTAAAGTTTAAAATATCAAAAAATAACAAGAAAAAAAATCAGGAGAATTTAAAATGTTTAAAGTGCAAAACTGTCCTTAAAGGAAAAATAACAACGTTTCAATGGAATTTATGGAAAAAATATTACAGTAAGTTTGAAAGCCTAGATATTTTTATAAAAAAAAACAAAGATAAATTCAAATTACAATTTGGAAGCAAAAGTGGTTAAAAAATGCAAAATTTCAGGAAATTGTTCCTAAAATTCAGCAAAAATTTTCGATGTGAAACAAAAAATGAACATTTTGAAAACTCGATAATTTTAAGTAATGGTGGACAAACTTCACTGAGTAAATAACAAATAATAAATAAAAATAACACTTGTAAAGTTCTGGCACTTCTTGGGGATGCGCAATAGAAACAGTTTACCGATAATGTGTTTTCCGCACATCTCCGCCATCTTTTTTCAATTTCTTGGCCCAAAGGTAAACAGAGTTCCCCTGGCAATTTCCTCAAAATTTTTGGTAAATTTTGGACTTAATAAAAAATTATGAAAAAATTTTGTCCGAAATTAGGAAAAAATTTCCTGTGCGCAGTTTCCACGAGATCTCGGCGGGAAGAACTTAGCATGGGTCTCTTCAGGAGGTTCCTATAGTCAAACCAAGAAGTGATGGAACTGTGTCAAATGTGCCGGCCAATAGGGTCCAATCACGTGTTGTGTGATTGATTTAGCCTAGTCGCGTACAATCACGTGCCAAGCGCCAACTTTCACTGACAGAAGACGCATGGAAGCGCTAACCGACAAGCCACATCTCTCAGATTGGCTGTCTTTCAGTTCCATCACTTCTTGGTTCTACTATACATCTGGGAGCTTTCAACCTGGTAGAGGTAGAGGCTTAGAGCCCAGCCGATGAGGAGGGCAATGGTACCACTCCAACTCCCACTTCCTGCCAAATGGGACGCCCACTTCCTGTGGGCCGTCCTTTGTTGGAATGGTCTTCCAAAATCCTGCCCTGAGCTGGCGGAGGTACAATTTAGTGACGTGTCTGCAATCAAGACCTGATTTCTGCCTGCTGTAGCATTATCACTTCCGTCCTATAGTCGTCTCGGCAAAAGAACGAAAATTTGTACAGCCAATCACAGAGATCCGGCTTATCGGCGTACTGTTTTAGGAGTTTCAGCGGTAAAAGGAAAATGGCTGCCGTGCCCGATATACATGTACATTACAGGATGGACTAATCGCAAACAGGAAATTGCATCTTATTGGTCTGAACGACGCCATGTTTCCGTTCTTTTGCCGGGACGACTATAGTCCACTATAGCGGCCCTAGATTACCAGAGGTTGCATATAGCAAATTTTGAACGCCATCTTGATGCAAAATGTACGGAATCCCATATGAAACTAGTTGTTGCGCGAGCTTAGCATATACAACAACGGCGGGAGCTTCCGTAGCTATAAATTATGGTATGTACGCTAAGACTATACTCCACTATAGCGGCCCTAGATTACCAGAGGTTGCACATAGCAAATTTTGAACGCCATCTTGATGCAAAATGTACGGAATCCCATATGTACACTCGTTGTCGCGCGAGCTTAGCGTATACACCAACGGCGGGAGCTTCCGTAGCTATGATATATGGTAAGTACGCTAAGCTCGCGCAACAACTAGAGTGTACATATGGGATTCCGTACATTTTGCATCAAGATGGCGTTCATAAATTTGCTATGTCCAACCTCTGGTGATCTAGGGCCTCTAGTTCCCCCCAGAGAGGGGTGGAACCTGGGGGATGATGTACAGGGTGATCATGCTGCAACCCTATTAACTGTCCTTGCATGTTTGCATGATGCCACAAATGAATATCACCATATAATGTCATATCATTGGTCAACTGACCATACAGGGTGTCACAAACCCCTTCCCACCAAGAACCCAAATAAAACACAAATGTTTTCTTACCTGGACTGACCGACCTCTTGGTGTAGGCGTTGACCCCGTTGACCCCCTGGACATACTGGTAGCCGCCGGCCCCCGCGGCCACGTCGAAGGCGCCCCAGCTGGAGGCGACATCTGTGGGCACGAACTGGTAGCTGGGTGGGCCCAATGGCTGACCGCCCGCCAAGCCTCGGCTTTGCATCGCGTAGGGGGTGTAGCGGTGGGTGTGCAGGGGGGGTAGCGAGCCACCCGACTCCCCTTGGGTCCATCCCCCGGACTGACCGTTGGTCAGGCCGTAGGTGGGGGGTGCAAACTGCTCCTGGTAGGACTGACTGCTGGCCAGCGCAGCCTCGATGGCGGTCTGGCTGTAGGAGAACCGCTCCTGGTGGTGGCCGGAGTAGTCGGGGGTGCCGGTCCCGGCGTAGGAGTGACCGGTGGCCGAAGAGTGACCACCGGAGCCCAAGTCCAGCGCGCTGAGGTCGTAGGCCGGCTGCTTGTGGGGGTGCTCGGAGTGCCCGGAGTGACCAGCGGCCGAAGAGTGACCATTGTGGGGGTGCTCGGTCTGACCGGCGGACCCCGAGTTCAGCGCGCCGAGCTCATAGCTCGGCTGCTGCTTCGGGTGGTGGTGGTGGTTGGAGTGGCTGGAGTGACCGGTGTCCAGCGAGGTGACCACGCTGCTGCCGCTGCTGCTCTCGTTGGACGGCGAGGGCGAGTGCAGCGCCCCCAGCGGCTCCTCGAAGCCGCGGCCACCGGGGGGCGTGGTCGAGTTGGGCGGTGAGGGCGTGGCCTGGGGCCGGACGTTAAGGTCAAAGGGCACGTGGTGGAGCTGGAAGGGGTGGGGGTAGTGCTGCCGCTGCTGCTGGTGGTGGTCGTTGACCGCGCTGGCCATGCGGCGCACCAGCTCCTCGCTTTGGTTTCGGGACATCGTCTTTGCCGGTTTGAGATGACCGGTGGATGACCAGTGAGTGACCGGTGGTCAGCTTGACCGGGAGTTATACTCACGGTCTCGGTGACTGCTTGCCGGATGAATAACAGCAGTTGCTCTTCGTACCTTGTATTTGCCTTTGGTTGATGGATGATGACCAGTGAATGACCAGTGAGTGACCAGTGGTCAGTTTGACCTGGAGTTATACCCACGGTCTCGGTGACTGCTTGCCGGATGAATAACAGCGGTTGCTCTTCGTGCCTTGTCTTTGCCTTTGGTTGCCGGACGATGACCAGCAGATGACCAGTGCTAAATTTGAGAGAAATGTTAATGCAACTCAGTAAGGGCAACATTTCATAACAAAACATGAGGAGTGTGAGTAGTTGAGGTTGTCAAGTCGATCCTCGGTCACTCCGGCCACGGTTCACGGCGATGCCGGGTGGTGGAGCAACGGTCAACTGACAACCTGCCCGAGTCACCGAACATGCAGTGGGCACTGGTCAGTTGACTGGTCATTTGACTTGTCAATTGTTGACTGATCATTTGACTGGTCAGTTGACTAGTCATTTGACTGCCAGTGGCGGATCCAGGGTGGGGTTCCAGGGGTCAGGACCCCGTTTGGCAAAATAGAAAATTTACGCTAGATAGATTGGAACCAAAAAATAAAAATTCATACTAGATTGAATGGTTAATAAATCGAAAAATTTGGCAAAAAAGTGAACTGGTTTTGCTAATTTTTTGCAAAAAAATGCAAAAAGTCAGCAAAGTAGCAAAAGCTGCCTATCGCAATAATTTTGCAAAAATAAATGCAAGAAAGTGAGCTGGTTTTGAAATTTTTTTGCAAAAAATGAACAGCTTTTGAAAAATGTTTTTAAAAAAAATGCAAAAACTGAACTAGTTTTTGCAAATATTCTTTTAAACACGTATATTTAGGCCTCCATATACACTGTACATACATGTGCTCACTGCAGACTTGAAAAGAGGTGATGTCATGTCATGTCATAAATTACCGTTTCGATTATATAATGGTCGAATTTTGGTGACGGACCCCGCCCCTGACTGGTCAGTTGACTGATCATTTGACTGGTCAGCTTGACCACCTTGACTCGCCGGAATTTTATGAGGACTCACCTATTCGTTGCTGGGCATCACTGGGGTCACCGCTGAGGTCAGGCCACTTGACCACTCGTAGACGACCGAGGCACTGCAGCACAACTGGCCACGGCACTTTTTTTCGTTTTGCACGCACTTGTTGATTGGTCGTATTCGTGGTCCACGTCGACATAGGTCAACTTAATGGACGGCGAATTCCTGCGTGGACCTGTAACGACCTTTGACCCCGAACCTGCGATTTTGGGCCGGTGACAAGTCCTGGAAAGACAAACGGCAAAAATTAACACCATTCTTAATTAGTAGTAAATTCGGACTCTTGACCAGTGGTCAGTCAGTAAAGGGTCGAGTCTCGAAATAGCCAGAAATTTCTTGACAATGCAACCAGAAGTGACATATTGGTGGAATTCGCCGTTAGGTCGGAGCAACTGATGCAAATTTCACGGTGCTTGACCACTGGTAAAGGTCAACTGCTGTGTGACATATAGCTGGGGAATGATGTGCGTCACAACTGTAATTGAAAACAGCTATGTGGGGCGTTTTCAGGCAACATGCTGCACCCTGAGTTTCACAATTCCGTGCAAGGTACATGTACATGTATAACCCATGATCGAACTGGTCCTAGGTCATCTTTGCCATTCCAATGCAAGGCCCATTCGTGCAGCATGAAACATACATGTAGGTGAACATAGATGAAACATAATTTCAAAAATCCACAAAAAAATTTCCAATTTGTCTATGACGTCTACATGTGTGGACAGCAAGGTGTTAATTTCCAAGATGCTGCCACCTCCACGAAGCCCTTTGACCAGTGGTCAGTCTTGCTAAGTTCAATGTACAGTTGAGTAGACAGTGCCCTTCCCATTGCTTTCGTCACAACACAAACACACGTTATAAACATACATTATAAACAGACGTTGTAAACATTACAACACACACGAGTGGACATTGTGAAACGAATGTTTATTGTGATCAACGGTCCGCTTAATGTTATCATTACACCATTGGAGGAAGTCCTTCCTGCATACATGTATTTCAATGGAAAATATAACAAAAAATTTCACCAGTTGTTGTGTTAGCTTCGTCCAATTCAGTAGGTACCATATTGTAACAACATTAATTGTATAGAATAGAGTATTTTCAGATCACCCCTTCTCCCCAGAACCTCGTAGCCTATTGCGAGTGCGTTGTGACTTTGGGACACCCTGCACAAAATTACCAAACACAATTTCTCCTTTCCTGATCAACATATTAAAATATTTTTTTCGTAAACATGAACAGGGACTCGCGTTTTATGGGATGTGCTCTTGACAACTTGTGGAAATGCGTATGATATTAATAAAAACGATAATTCTACGTTCGACCTCTTATTTCGCTTTATGGGCGATAGATGGCAGCCCATGTGAAAAAGCCATGCAGAATTCTGCAGAAAAAAATGAACCCGAAATAATTCTGCAGAAATTGATGCTTTTTCTGCAGAAATTTTTCTGGACAAAATATTCTGCAAAAAAAATTCGCACCCAAAAAATTCCGCAGAAAAAATTGGGCCCCAAAAAATTTGTGCAGAATAATTATGCATAAACATCTCTGCAGAAAATTTTCGGACCCCAAAAAATTCTTCACAAAAAATTCAGACCCCAAAAATTCTGACCTCTAAAAAATTCTGCACAAAAAATTGGGGCCTAAAATCTGTAATCTGTAAAAATTAATTATATCTACAGGTACATACATGTATTTAAATATGTATGTATACTTGTATAAATAATTAATGCAATTAGTTTTTCAATGACCAGTGCCTCAGATAGTAATCAATCAAAATAGCTATTTCTGCATACTTTATTCTGCAGAATAACTGATCAATTTTCTGCAGAATGCGCAGAATTCTGCAGAAACTTTTTCATATGCCGTTTGAATGGGAACATAAGAGATTTACTGTCGTTGGCAAAATTATCTGGAAAAATTCTAATGTCTTTTCATTTTATACAGCGCAGGAACTTACTGTCAACATAAACTTTGAATTAAAACATAGTTTCATTTGAAATTATCATATCTGTCCAAAATTATCAAAATTCAATCGCAACAAAAAATACCTTTCCATGGGCCTTAAGTATGGCGTGTCCTTTTTTCATTCTTTCGGAACGAGGGCACGCGCGTCGAATCTTTTCAAATTCAAAATTCAAATCGTCGTTCTTTTTTTTCGTTTATGTTCATTCGGAACGTGCCGTCGTTCCATTCGTTTTTGAAGTTTTCTTTCTCTCCACGCGCACACGTTCTACAATTTATTACAGTTGAGTACACTCGCCATTATCGCGTTATCATCAGCAAACAAAGACGTGTCCATTATAGCCTCGATTCCTGCTCAACTGTCCACGTCATGACAGGTTGTGTGTCCTGGCATGTTGGATGACACGTTCCACGCAGGTCGTGTCACGTGGCTAGCTGTGGTCATTCGCACGAGTGTTTCGTGTCCACAGGTCACTCGGGGTCACTAACAATGATGTACTCCATTTCTCACGACTGGTCATCATTTGACCCCTGACCCACTCCGCACAACCGCACTAATCCCCGGGTCTTCTTTCCGCAAACATCGCAACCCGAGACACTTGCTCGACCGCTTGACATTGTCTTCCCTTGACCACTTGGTCGGCCATCTTGTTGCCCAAGATGGCGTGGGAATTTTTTTTTTCCAAAACTTTTCACCAAATTCAGAGCTAGCATCCCTGCTCATCTGATCTGCTAATTTCTGCTGATCATCTCATTATGGTCACTCAAAAGGTCAAAAGGGGTCATGCAGGGTGGAACGGTAATGTGACAATTATTTTTAAAACCACCATTTGTCTGGTAATTAAGATTTTTTAACAAATGTTAGTTTATTCTGGGTGGAGGGGGGAGGTATAATGAAATTTTTTGTCATAGGTCATTATGGAGGTCATGTAAAGGTAAACACTTTTGTTTAAAAAAAATTAGAACCTTCCATTTTGCATACAGATTTTAAAACTACCATTTGTCTTATAAAACATCTTAATTTTTTAAACAAATGTTAGTTTATTTTGGAAGGAGGAGGAGGTTTAATTAAATTTTTCGTCATAGGTCATCATGGAGGTCATGTGAAGCTCAACACTTTTTTTTTTAAAAATAAAAATTAGAACGTTCCATTTTTTGCATACGGAATCGTGTTATACACAAAAAATAACACCTTTTTTTAAAAAAATTACAACCTTTTTATTTTTGCATACGGAATCGTGTTATACACAAAACATAACACTTTTTTTTTAAAAATTAGAACGTTCCATTTTTGCATACGGAATTGTATTATACACAAAACATAACACTTTTTTTTAAAAAAAAATTAGAACGTTCCATTTTTGCATACGGAATCGTGTTATACACAAAAAAAAATAATCAACATTTGTCTAAAACATTTTTGATCCCACCATATTTACAGATATAATGCAAAGGTCACTAAGGTCATTTGAAGGTCAACTCCATTTTTTTAATGAAATCGCTTTGGAAATATACAGTTTGGATCAAAAAATACACGTATATTATACAAATGTTGCTTATTTTGTTGATGCATGCAAAATTAAAGGCTCCAATTTAAGAATGAAATGAAGTTGACCTTCAAATGACCTATGACATAAAACCGATTCTTCGTTATTAGTAATTAGTTGACGAATTAAGACGTACATGCAAGGTATAATTTGGTGAAATGTATATTTCCTTAATGGTCGATTAGCGCTGCTCAACCTAACCAGAGATGGCGCCACCGTCCGTTCGATGACCTTTGACCCGGTCGGTTATCGAATTGCTCGTCAGATTTTCGGCGACGCTCGAGATTATTTACTTAATTGTTATCATTAAAATGATAAGGACCGAGATAAAAGAGTTTACTGATCTGATAAAAAACGAAAATATATTAAAGTCCAAAAGAAAACAGCCAGGAAGAAGTGAGCGAGACTCAAGTTAGTTGTTTATTTTCGAAAATATAAGCAAATAATTTTTTTTGAAAAATAAAATTGAAAAACAGGTAAAAAACCCATCGTCATCCTGTGTGAACAGGTGCTGTATTATTATTTATCCCTGAAAACAATTTTTTTAATATTTTTATCTGGTATAAATGTATATTATATCAAAAAATAATAATTTTTTTAAATTAACCATAAATATTTTAGGCAATTTAATGTCCTTAAAACAAACTGATAGTATTTTTAAGATCACTTGATATTGCTGCATCTATAATTTATTTATTATTAAATTATTTTTTCGTAAAAAATTGAATTATTTATTATTAAAGTAAATTATATATTTTATAATATTATGTATTTAAAGAACTTAGCACTAATTTGAATTAAAAACATTTTTATTGTTATTTAAATTATTCAATTTTGCGTTTTAGAATTTTGCAGAAATACAGTTTTCAAATATTTCACATTTTCCCTATTGTTTATTTACTATAAAATTCAATTAAATGATACAACCCAAATATTATATTGCAATTTTGTGTTGTATATTTTAAGCAATTTAAAGTCATTGAAGATGTTCTGATGTTGCTGAATCTACAATTTATTTATTATTAAATTATATTATATTATATTTTAAAAATTATATTTTTTTATATAATTTGTTTAAAGAACTTAGCATTAATTTGAATGAAAAACATTTTCAATGTTATTTAAATTGTTCAATTTTGCGTTTTAGAATTTTGCAAAAGTGCAGTTTTCAAATATTTCACATTTTTGTTTACTTCTAATAAAATTCAATTAAATTATACAACCCAAATATTATATTGCAATTCTGTGTTGTATAACTATTAAGACAGTTGAGGACCTTAGCATGCACTTAGGGACCTTTTAGGGTGCTAAAGATCGCACAACATGTTCACGAGGACAAGAACATTGTATACATGTATACAAGTATAATTCCAAACCCATTTCTTGTATATCAGCATGGGGTGTACACATTTTAAGTTTAGGCTTAATGCATGCACTTTATTTTGGCCAGTACGATAACTCCAGTTAGGCCATAAAACGGAGACTAGCAATTCAAAAGGATTTATGTGCCACATATCCGTGATTGGCACTTATTTCCTTTTGAAATTTAAGCCTTGAAGGGTAGCATTAAAAAAGCATGTCCGTGTGTGTATAGTATACATATTATACAGTGTACAAACCAGTGGTTTAGCATCACGTACATGTATATAGGCCTAATATATAATATTGAAGCTGCGACTTAAAAATATTCGCTGGCCCCATGTGATCCGGTGTCCAACTCATTTTCACCCACAAGTGGACATACAATATATGCGCCTCGAACCATCGACATGTTAATGGGCCATAGAATAAGCCCCTTGTGTTTCGACGTCCAGCCCAATTGTGCCCCAGACTGGACATACAATATGTGCGCTCATGCTTGGACTTCTAATCCTATATCGCCCAAAAGTGGACATACAATATGAGCGCTCATGATTGGACTTCTAATCCTATTTTGTCCAAAAGTGGACACACAATATGTGCGCTGCTAAGCTCCGCACTGGACATACAATATGTGCGCTCATGATTCGACATGAGCCCAATTTCGCATAAAAATGGACATACAATATGTGCGCTGCTAAGCTCCGCAATGGACATACAATATGCGCGCTATATGATTGGACTTCTAATCCTATTTCGCCCAAAAGTGGACATACAATATATGCGCTTTGAAACTTCGAACTAGTTTGTCGTATGTAACTGTGATTGGACTTACAGTCCATGGAATTTCGCCCAAAAGTGGACATACAATATGTGCGCTGCTAAGCTCCGCAATGGACATACAATATGCGCGCTCATGATTGGACTTCTAATCCTATTTCGCCTTAAAGTGGACATACAATATGAGCGCTCATGATTGGACTTCTAATCCTATTTCGCCCAAAAGTGGACATGCAATATGTGCGCTCATGATTCGACGTCTAGCCCAATTTGCCCTAGACTGGACATACAATATGCGTGCTTATGATTGGACTTCTAATCCTATTTCGCCAAAAAGTGGACATACAATATGTGCGCTGCTAAGCTCCGCACTGGACATACAATATGTGCGCTCATGATTCGACGTCTAGCCCAATTTTGCCCCAGACTGGACATACAATACGCGCGCTCACGATTGGACTTCTAATCCTATTTCGCCCAATAGTGGACATACAATATGCGCGCTCAAGATTGGACGTCAAGCCCAATTTGGCCCCAGACTGGACATACAATATACGTGCTCCTTAGCACCGCACTGGACTTATAATATGCGCGCTCATGATTGAACTTCTAATCCTACTTGGCCAAAAAGTGGACATACAATATACGCGCTCATGATTGGACGTCCAGCCCAATTTTGCCCAGACTGGCGCGCTCCTAAGCACCGCACTGGACATACAATATACGCGCTCGGAACCATGGTCCCATCATTGGTCTTACGTCATAACAAGCCCCGTGGTTGGACTTCCAATCCACGAATCCACGGAATTTCGCCCACAAGTGGACATACAATATATGCGCCCGGAACCATTTAAAAGTATAATGGGCCATCATCATCATCATCATCGGCCACACCATATGCCCCATGGGACCCCAACGCGCCCCAGAGTGGACATACAACGAGTGCGTTCGATGCTCGCACGTGGTCCTTACCTGAGCAGTAGCTATCCCCTGGCGCGCACTATCCTCGGTGACTGTCTTCACCGCTGGCCAGTGGGTGGCGCGGCCATGAGAGTCGTCGGGTGGTTGGGGGAGGAGGACGGACGACTGAGTCGATCGCCAGCCGTAAAGACTTTGGTCAAGTCGAGGCGACGACGAGGAGGCGACGACGAAGGAAAAGAAAAAAAAAACCAAAAACAACAAACGCGAATGGTAGGGGGCGCTGCGTTAAAAGGGGCGGGGCCGAGGTCAGAGGGCGAGACACCACGTGTACATCGGTGGACTTCCAAATTCCATGCCTTCAATTAATTTCGAAATTCACGTCCAACTATCGTACTATAGTCGTCACAAATAAGGAGCGGAAATTTGGGCAGCCAATCAGAGAGATTCTGATTATCGATCGACTCTATCAGGACTTGAGCACGTGCTAGGTAGCGCACGTGCAATTTCGAATTAAGCTCAGTGCATATGTTTGCATTCTTTATTTTATGTATTCCAGATTTTCAGATTTTTAGATAACCCCTTTTGTCTTTTTTGTCAAGATCCTTTGGATTGCAAGCATTTCAGGTTTATATACAGTATGTGATATTCAACGTTATGTACGCTGTGCCCTGGAGGTAAAGCGCTTATACTTTGTTTTTATTGCGCTTCTATCTTTCACTAGCCTCCGCTCAGTGGCGCTGTTTGCGGCGACCTGGATGGACGAATCGCAAACAGGCGATCGCATCCTATTGGTCGGAGCGACGCCATTTTTTCCGCTCCTTATTTGTGACGACTATAGTAAATCGAGCCAAATGCAGTTTAATCACGATTTTCTCACCAACTTCGAGCATGAGAGAGCAATAGTGAATTGAACAACCTAGATTAGAGGACATAATATTGTCGTACAGCAGACGTCATAAAGGGAAGCCTGCTCTTTCTCTCGTTGCATTCCATCCATCATTTTTTCCTCACCCTATTGTGCAGTCTTGGTTCAAAGGAGGTTACGTTCAAGACGTTGCCATCTGAAGATATGACGTAAGAAAGAACTGGTGTATAGAGCATGAAACGAGTTCTTCAGGGCACAATCTAGGCTATGCTTACGCAATAAAAAGTCGAGCAATGGGACTGTAAGACGGCACCTGCCAGCGAATCAATACTTCACCCTAATGACAGCTTTCTTTTAATTTCACAGAGATCGAAGATGGGGGTGCAGGGGATAAATCATAGTGCGCTATCAGGGCTGCAAGATGATGCTTCCTCCAAGTTGGTGCTAAAAAACTATGATACGCCTCTCAATGGGTCTAATAAATTACAAAAGAAAAACAGAATGGCCTAGTAACCCAGGCTGGCAACGTTCGTCATATGAACTCTGTAATCGGAATTTTTTATTAATAAAACTAGGAAATCAATTGCACAGATTTGACTGACTCAACTTACAGGGTATATTGCAACACTGACATCATTGCAATGTGATCAATTATTCTGATGCAATTCAAGACTTTGCGCACCATAACGCTATCATTTCACATGTCATATTAACGATCTGACACATGAAGAAAAACCCAGAATCATCTGCGTCATAACAAAGCAATACGGACCTTTGGAATGTGGTCTAAGGTTGGTAAAACCAGATGCAGCACTTTAATCTGATTGGTTTGATGTGCTTTGAATCATTGAGTCAAACCACTCATGTAGAATCTGAAATCGAATTTACTCAACTCAAGTAAAGGTACTAGAAACAGGTTCAAATGTGTGAATTAAGCCGTCGGTGTTAATTTTAGCCAGTGTTTGGTCAGCCCATCCAAATGAACAAAGTTTATTTGCAATACAGCTAGTGCCAAACGTACATCAAACTATGAACTTTTGCATGGGTGAAAAAAAATGCATTCTGATATGACAAATCGTCGTTTCTCGCCTCGCAAGAAGCATCAAATTTCTCTTGAACCACATATGGTGTTTCGAATACTGATACCCAAATAGATCAACGTGCATTGTAGACAAGCTTTAAATATAATTTTTATTGCTCAAGTTTTCAAATTAAATTAAACTATAATTTGTCCCCGCACGTCCAAACACATTTAGAAATCGATCAACCATCATTAAAATTTAGAAATCTTGAACTATAAAAGCAGGTCATGGTCTAGGGGAGGATATGAACATGTATCACCGTGTATGGCGACAAATGCAGCCAAATCCAGACATTCTCACCGGGATGTGCAGCATAAAATGTGTTGTGCTTATTTGGCATTTTTGTAACATTATTCCGATGAAGTTTGTTCATTGAAAACTTCACATCTTGATATCACAAACTTTTTTTTTGCCAAATTTCATCTTCAGTTGAACTGATGACGTTCTTTATACACTGTACACATAGTCAATTGAACTAACAATTGTATTAAAAACAAAACCCTGCATCACAATTAAAATGTACAATTTGTTTGAATTTGGCAGAGACAAGGTCATAGCACCGACATACAATACAATTGAAGACTTGCAATTTAAAAGGTAACACTTGCAAAAAAGAAAGCAAAAAGCACAGGTATTGTAGTTAATTCATGCAACATGATGTTTTCAAGCTGTACCTCAACTTTTAACTTGCCCTTGGCTCATACACTGTAGATCATGTTGCATGTTTGCATTTTTTGGCACGCAGCTAGTTACGAATTGCAAGATTTTAATTTTCATTTCAGCGTGAGAGACAGTTTCAACAGCAAGAGTACCACGTCTCAGAGTTCCAAACTCTCTAAAACATAAAATTCCTGGAGGTCGAGGCAGTAAAATCACAAATTAAATGTACAATTTGCCTGAATTGAAGACTTCAAATTGATATGGTTATAAGTGCAAAAAACAAATGCAACACGCACACGTACTGTTTTTATTTCAAGCAATATGACCCATGAACCCAACCTATCAATATTCAAAAGGGTCTAATCTAGTTTCCAACTTGCACCTCAACTTTCAACTTACTCTTAGCTCACAGTTGAAGTTACGAATTGCAAGACTAATTTTCATTTCATTGTGAGATAGTTTCAACGGTAAGAGTACCATGTCTTAGAATTCCAAACACTCAAAAACATAAAATTCCTGGAGGTCGAGGCAGTAAAATCACAAATTAAATGTACAATTTTCCTGAATTGAAGACATCAAATTGATAAGGTTATAAGTGCAAAAAACAAATGCAACACGCACATGTACTGCTTTTATTTCAAGCAATATTACCTATGAACGCAACCTATCAATATTCAAAAGGGTCTAATCTAGTTTCAACTTGCACCTCAACTTTCAACTTACTCTTAGCTCACAGTTGAATAGTTGCAAGACTTTCATTTTCTTTCCAGTGTGAGAGACAGTTTCAACAGCAAGAGTACCATGTCTCAGAATTCCAAACACTCAAAAACATAAAATTTCAGAAGGTCGAGGCAGTAAAATCACAAATTAAATTTACAATTTGCCTGAATTGAAGACATCAAATTGATAAGGTTATAAGTGCAAAAAACAAATGCAACACGCACATGTACTGTTTTTATTTCAAGCCATATGACCTAAGAACCCAACCTATCAATATTCAAAAGGGTCTAATCTAGTTTCAACTTGCACCTCAAGCCCTTAGCTCACATACCATGTTGCATGTTTGCATTTATTGGCACTTGAATAGATTTGAATAGATTGAATTCACTTTTCATTTCAGAGTGAGAGACAGCTTTAACGGCAAGAGTACCATGTCCCAGAATGCCAAACACTCAAGAACCTTCCAAAAATCCTGGAGGCCGAGTTGTTTATTGGTAGGTGTTGATGACCTCGGAGATCCCATGGAGGTCGTGGCAAAGGTTGACGGCCAGTTCATAGGCCTGCATCTTGCAGAGTCCCTTGGGCGACTCGTGGACCCGCAGCCTGTAGCTGGTGATGCCCACCAGGTAGTTCACTTCCATGCCACTGACCTGGACCTTGCTGACCAATGCCCGTCCCTTCTCTCCAGTGCACAGGTAGGCAGTCTTGTCGGCGAAGCAGGCCTCGGTGGCATTGGCGTCCAGATGGCAGTTGTCGCATTCTGGCTGGAAGATGGGGTCATCATTGGCCAGGTTCAGGCAGATGTGCTCCTTCTTGGGCGGCGTGGGCGGCGGCGGCCTGGACTTCCTGGAGCTGTTGGAGGGCATGGTAGGAGTGCAAGAAGCCGACTTTTCGATTTGGGTGCTCAGCTTGTAGAGCTCGTACTGCTCAGCATCAGGGGTGCCCACGTGGACCCAGCCGGTCATGCTGAGTCCACAGCCTGGCTGGACCAGCCTGGAGCACTGCTCCCTGCTGAGTGGCAGCACTGCCGGCTGGACAGTGCGGTCAAAGCCCACCTCGTCCTTCAGCCTGACCATGCCGAAGCTGGACTTGGCTCTTCCATTGCCCTGCAGCAGGGTGACGTTGGCCACGGCCATCTCCACGTCCCTGTCCTCGTCCAGGACCAGGGTCTGCTCGCCCACGATGACCCTCATCTGCTCGGGCTTGACCGGCTGGTCATCGGCCCAGAAGAGGCACTCTGCAGCGGTGAGGATCCAGCGGTCGCTGAGGAGGGCCCCGCTGCAGAAGCGGTGGCAGCCGTTCTTGTTGCAGAGCTTGATGAAGGCCGCCCAGGGGTACTCACCTGGTTCCACGGTCCTGTTGGCCGTCTCGCAGTCGCTGGACTCGTACACTGGACATGCTACAGGCCGCTGCTTCTCGCAGATGAAAGCCGGACAACACTGGCCAGGGACGTAGATCCTCCTGCAGCCAATGGCCATTGATGGCGGACACAAGCTGACGCAGGAGAAGTCAGCGTCCTTGCACTTACACTTGCCGGAGCAGCCATGCTCGAAGTCTTCGCCATCCTTGTAGATGACCCCATCGACGACGCAAGGTCGCCTCTTGGTGGAGACGCTGAAGTCGTCCAGCAGGAGCTCGTCGGATCTTCCGCACCTGGAATGGACCAGCAATGGGTCGGTGGTCTCGTTTCCGGCCTGGAAGACCAGTCCAGTCTCCATGCTCTGGAAGGCCAGATGCTGGATGTGCCAAGTGTCCACGGCCTTGCTCTGGCACACGGTGTTCTCCGCCTGCCGGGCGAAGACGCGGGCCTTCTCCAGGGCCAGGCCCTCAGAGAACTCCACGGCGAAGATGTAGGGCGTGCCCCTCTGGAAGTTCCGCCAGGGAACGTCCTGGCAGTCCTCTTCAGCGGTGGTCCGAAGGGGCGTCGAAGAGTTGGCCAAGTCGGTGGTGTTGCGGGTGGCGTTGGGCGACCGGAAGTGAAGACAAACCGTGACGTCACCGATGAAGCCGGCCATCCACTTGTCGGCCGTCTGGAAGTTGAGCACCCACAAGCTGCCCTGGGCGAGGTGGCCCAGGAGGAGCAGGGGGAGGACCGCCTTAAGGGCAAATGCCATGGTGGCAAGATGACTGCTTCAGCTGCAAAGAACAATGACTGTGTGGTTGGCACAAAATCCCAAAATGCTCTTGAAGATGAGTTGCACTTCGAGGCCTGTTAGCAGCAGGAAGACGTGCATTGTTACGGTTGTTCTTGGAAAATCCACCTCTGGGTATTTTAAAGCAATTCTTGAGCTCTGTTTTCTAGGAAAATGCGCAACAATCAAGGGACGGCCTGCTCTGGGTTTTTCTGCAGCATTAGCAACCCGGATTTGAACGCATAAGCGAGTAGATGCAAATTGGTTAATTAGCGAAGGCAGCATGGTTGGAGGTGGCTCATCAGGTATGCAGATTCACTCATTAAGCTAAGACTAATTGCATGATTTCGGAGGTGAGGAACGGAATTATAAAGCGAAAGTTTGGTGCACATGTCCCCTCGGGGCAGACTGCTTTGGGGTTGGTCAGTGTTATGTCAGCATCTTAGGTTTAAAAGGTTAACCAAATGGTGACAATGATGTTATCACTGCACGCTGTTAATCTATGTTTGTCATCTAGTTTTCCAAGAATTTCACCTATGGAGCTTTGTTTGAAAATGTGGTTTTTTGAGTGAATTTTAATTCATCTCCTAATTCGACGCTATTCGCCGATTAAAATGGGCTGGATATTGACAGTATATCCATAGGGTAGTGAGTTGAATTGAAGTACAGTAATAAGTATTTTTCGATCAATGATTATGTCGTCAGTAAGGGGAGGAGTCTTTATGGTGAATAATTATGGTGGGGGTGGGCAATTAATCTCCAAATTACGAACCTCACCCAGGGGCCGGTTTCATAAGTGTCACCTTCACTTGGTAAGTATATCTCTCGATAGTTTGATATTTAGACATTCAGCAAGCAACTATAAAATCTCACTTGAATTTTGGGCGCCTCTGCTGAAAGTGCATTAACGCGATGGACACTACATTATATTAGCACAATCATAGCGCTCTCAAATGTTCCAGACCGGGTGGAATTGTGAGAGCTACTATCTGAGAGCACAATTCACTGGGATGAGTGACGTTTCAATTTTACAAATGTTTACTCATTGAATCGCGAAATAATTAATAGCACTCGCCAGCAACTGTTAGATCTTGATAGGTCATATTTCAATACAACCTTGTGAAACCGGCCCCGGAGGTTCTCTCGAAGTATAATTTTGATCTCTGCTCTCAAATCGATACAGACTACACTGTAGTATTACAGGTAAACTACGTCCAATCACTTTCACTTCAAAATCTCGCAATTATGTGGCACCCCTCTCAAATACAGTAGAACCTGTCTAAACCAATACTACAGTGACTAAGTGTTGCATATCAGTTTAGACAGGTTATTGGTTTAGGCAGGGTCATTAATTTAATGGATTGTTCACTCAAGGAGGAGATTTTCTGTCATGGGCCACCAGTGCCTACCAAGTCTTCACCCATCCTAATGTACTATAACGCACATAACGCCCTCTAGTGTCCCTCTCAACAAAAACTAGATAGCAAACCCCCAAAAAGGGAAGAGGGTAACACTAACCGATACCTCCGGTACCGATACCGAGACCCCGAATGGAAATTCGGCAGACTTAAAGCAGCTCGCCTTCACAAGGTTGACTCTATGGCTCTTTGGATTCACTCCTGTAAAGAAATGAGATAGTTTATTATTGGAACGAGACCGCAGCATATCATTCAAAGGCTCTCTGTATGATTCAAGTTTGACTCTGCCTGCAAAATAAAAGTTCTCTGTTCAACTCGTTCAGGGGTCTGCGTGTCTAATCCTTGCAAAACCTAGACAATGCCACCTCCCTTCCGGTCTTCAGGGACTATACCTCTCTTACGGAGAACCAAGGACCAGATCCAGGGAAACGTCTCCGGGACCCTCCGGACCTGCAGCCAGCCCGGACAACCGTTCGCTGTCAGCTAACAGAGTCTTCCGACTAAGGGCCAACGGAGCAGCTTTCATTAACAAAAACATTGCTAAGAGTATACCTCCCATCCGGGGGAGTACATACCCTAGAAAATACTAGTTATAGTACATGTAGCGGTGAATGCTTGATGGTGGTCAATGCCAGGAAATATTATTTTGCCCCGGGAACATTCGATTGCCTTTGCACTCTCTGGCAAAACAAATACTTGAGACTACAACTTAAACCACAATCACACCAGCCAAAGAAAATGCCTCAGCCTGGCACTTCATACACGACAATGTCGGACAAGGTCCGCATTGCCCTTTGTGAGCACAAACAGAAGCACCCTGCCCTTACACAGAAAAAGCTCGTCCCATGGCTTGAAGCTGAGCACAAGGTCAAGGTCGGCCAGGCCACTGTCCACGACTCAAGGGGTTGGCCGAACTGCTTCATAAAGCAGATGGTGCAGCAGGCAGACAACAACAACTATCTTTGCGCTGCAGTGGATGAAGGCAAGTGTGAGCACTCTTCGGACACGCTAGATGGTCTAGAAAGGCATTCAGGATTACTTCCGACGTATTTAAGTACAGTATTTTGTACGTTGCTTTCTTTTATTTAGGGCGTGTTAGTTCAGAAAAGTTGTGGGACCAATAAATCTTATTGATTATTGGATTACGGAGGTTTATTAGTTCAAGCATGGGGACAAGCTCGGGACCGGCCAATGATATTAGCTTATGGATGTTATCAGTGAAGACAGTATCAGGTAAGAGAGGTTCTACTGTACGTCTTTAAATTTAATTAATATAATTAAAATCAATTAGGAAAAAGCGTAGGCATGGCAGAGATTCGAACTCGGGATCCTCTGCTTGCTGGACAGGAGCTTTATCAACCAAGCCACAGCGCCATGAATATGTAACATGCAAGACAACCTAATGTTATTAAAATCGCCCTGCAGCGCCCCAAATAGTTCAACGTGCATTGTAGACAAGCTTTAAATATAATTTTTATTGCTCAATTTTTCAAATAAGACCAACGGCAGTAACTACAACTCCACGATTATTAAATTAAACTATAAATTGTCCCCACACGTCCAAACACATTTAGAAGTCGATCAACCATCATTAAAATTTAGAAATATTGAACTACAAAACAGGTCATGGTTTAGAGGAGGAAGATGAACCGTGTATGGCGACAAATGCAGCCAAATCCAGACATTCTGAATTTACTTGACATTCTCTCCGGGATGTACAGCATAAAATGTGTAGTGCTTATTCGGCATTTTTGTAACGTTATTCCGATGAAGTTTGTTCATTGAAAACTTCACATCTTGATATCACAAACTTTGTTTTCTCCTCCAATATCATTTTCAGTCAAATTGATGACGTTCTTTATACACTGCACACATAGTCATTTGAACTAAATATTGAAACCAAAACCCTGCATCACAATTAAAATGTACAATTTGTTTGAATTTGTCAGAGACATGGTCATTGCACCGACATAAAATACAAATGAAGACTTGCAATTTAAAAGGCAACAATTGCAAAAAAAGAAAGCAGAAAGCACAGGCCTTGTAGTGAATTCATGCAACATGATGTTTTCAAGTTGTACTTCAACTTTTAACTTACCCTTGGATCATAGATCATGTTGCATGTTTGCATTTTTTTGGCACGTAGCTAGTTACGAATTGCAATACTTTAATTTTGATTGCAGTGTGAGAGACAGTTTCAACGGTAATGCACCCTACACGCCTATGCGTTTGGTGTGCGTTTTGTCTGCGTTTTTGGTGTGCATTTGGTCTGCGTCGTGTTGCAAACCCAAAACGCAGGAGTTCGCACAAGTTCTATTTTCAGCCAATCCGCAGACAGGA
>JAQFYZ010000965.1:0-29710 GCA_034695085.1 Cylindroiulus punctatus
CCCAGAAAGAAACTCATAATTTCGGCCCTTCACAAATTCCATTTTTACAAAAACGAGAATGATGCTAAATCCTAGCAGAGAAGGAATTCCATAAATCACAGCCATGGGAATTTCCAGAAATAACAGGAGATCTAGAATCCGATTAAAATGGTCGGAGTCGGTTTCTCTGACAACTTTGTAAGCTAATATCGAAAGAGTGCATGTACATCTGTACAGTATAAAGGTATGAAATTACAAGTATTCCCATTATAAGCATACCAAATATCACTGTTCTATTGTATATTTCAAGTCTAACTGGAAACGTCAAACAATACCGATTACCAATTTCAATTTCCAAACTTGGAAATTGATTCCCATTTCGTGGGTAAACTGGTTATAAGTTCGTATATATTTCATGTACAGTGATCACAGCACAACTTTTCTCTATGGTCAAACAAAGTTTGCGCTTACACAGCCAATTTATATTGGGTCAAGGCATGACATGAATTTCCAACTTGAGTATTCAGTGGTCTGGCAACGTATATTTCGGATAATTGTTCCTGAAAAGCGTTGCCAAACGAGGAAATTAAATTATCCGTAAAGAGGATTTTTCATTTGCGCAACTTCGTATAGACCAAGAAAATCATATTTCATTGATAGAAATGAAACGTGCAAGGACTGCTCAAGTAGGAACATATCTGATACAAGGGTGGGTCAGAAGTCATTGCATTGTGTATGAAATAACTCACACGGCCTAGCTTCACTACCTCAATGGGGCAAACAATGAACATCCAACGAATTTTTACCTGACACTAAAGGGTGCCTAAGAACAACAAATAGAAGCTTACTAAGAGGTTACTAAATCACAAGTGAACTGCTTAACATTTTGAAAGAAAGCGTGAGAAACTTTACTTTCTGTGTCAGCAAAAATGTTTCCTAAATTGAAATTGCATTCAATTTAGAGATCGTCGTATTTTGTAGAAATTTAGAAGTCAAATGCTTACTATTTGAAAAAGGATGGAATTTCGCCAGGGGTCATAGACCAGAGGTCAGGATTTTGGACTCCCCCCCCCCAACAAAAAACCTCATAACACAATGTTTTATAAAACAACAATGATGCCATCATCATTTGCTTATAGATGCATGACATGATATGATATTCGAACGTCCCCTCACCAAAATGACAATTACATTGAGTGCATTCTTCGTCTACCCTCATTTAGAAATGTTTACCGAGTGCCAACAATAAACTCCACTCAATTTCTGGCATTAATTGGATGGAAATAGATGATTCCGTTCCTTTACACCCAATCACTACAGCTTTGCTCTATATTGAAGAGCTGCAGACTTTCTTTTCCTCCGAAAAGAAGTGGGCGCTTGACGATTTCAAGGAATGCACCATTTAATGCTGTGATAATGTGCATCCTCCTCAAATGTTCACAGCATTTATTAATGCACAATGCGTTGCTTGTATCCAGTGTGAATGAACAAAGTTAATGTATGTGCATTGATATGGCATCTAGGAAGCGGATGAAGGGCATGAATGACGCAACATCACTGCGTGGGCATTAACCGCTGTAAGCTTATTAATAATGGCCTCCCTCATCTCACTATCAGAACCAAATGCCATAAAAAGCACGATTCCAGACTTTTGTTCGTGGCAAATTTGCACCGTTAGGCAATGCTGACATCCTTTAGTCAGCACGATGGCTTAAGGTCGTTATTTATGCGAATTTGATGATCTTGATTCTTGGCTGAAGTACATCTCACCAGTAATCCCCCCACTATTAATATCTTATAGGAGCACAGTTCATTTTCCCCAAGAAGGTTTTGGATTCTGACATCACCGTGTCAATATTGTTTACTAAGATTAGCCAGCTGGGTGTATGGGTAGGTCCATGTATATTGTGAAACTATGCTGAACATGAAGCCGAAAATGGCTCATGAACCATGATTTATTGAACAAAATCATGGGTCAAACAAGCCCCGCTTTCATATTAGGGATACAGAAAATACTGAATTCTGCCCCTGTCTGAACAGACTAAACTGATGTAAACAAATCGCTGAAGCTTTATGT
Organism: Cylindroiulus punctatus; assembly: GCA_034695085.1. Taxonomy (NCBI): domain Eukaryota; kingdom Metazoa; phylum Arthropoda; class Diplopoda; order Julida; family Julidae; genus Cylindroiulus; species Cylindroiulus punctatus. The sequence continues at coordinate 2,057 of JAQFYZ010000965.1, forward strand.
TTTCATAGTGTATCCCATTGCTTATTACCGTTGAATAATTTAATCCCCACACCACATGGCACGACGTTATGTCGATATATAAACACTGTAAACCGTAAAGGTACAAATGCAGTTTTTGTGGGGTACAAGTGTACATTTGCACCCCATATATCATATATGTACCCAAAGGGATGAAATGACTTAAATATTTGTACCTCAATGTACAATATGAATGTGTAGGGTACACGTGCAATCAACATACTGTATGTACACATAGGGTGTGTACTGTATATAGTTTCAAAACATTTGTACTTTTTCCGTTTAGAGTGTACAGTAACTGCACTTTGCAATCTGCATTTGATATCCTACAGGATAGCCGTGTATAAGGGAAGTCTACTACATGTAAGAAGTATTTTTTGAAGGTTTTGCTCAGTCACTATGAAACTACTGGTTTGAAATCATACTTCATTGCAAAGTAACAGTGCTTGGCATAAAATAAAGCATACGTCATGCGTGATCAAAAAACTAGGATATTTCAAACAGTGCCATTGCTTAATTTTTTGATGAGAGGGCGTAGGGGAATGAAAGTTTGAATACCTAGACTGTCGGAATTTGTACTACTTCCTCTTCTGGATTGCATCCTCCACAAGTGCGATCTGACGTGGCCTTTGGTTCCAGTGTGCACTACATCCACACTCAAACTACGAGGAAAATGTTTCCAATATAACTCGGAATTATATGGGTGCTGATTTGACCGAGCAAATGGATTCATATGTTCATTTAATGAATACAGTTTCTGAGTAATATCTTTCCCAACGAGGTTATGTATCACAGAATCCAGGAAAGGTTTATTTTTAAGAACGTGGTGCAACTTACGACGCTGCCAACACAGATATTGGCTCGGTTCAACAGCCGTTATAGTTACCTAGAAGCAACATAGAAAAAGTATTATTACGCTAGCTGATAAACGAAAAACAAAAACAAAAATGTATGCGGAACAGCCCGACAACAACAATTTTTGCTATTGTTGGTTGATTTCCTCAGCATAATTATAACATGGCAATTGTTTACAATATTTTCTACGAGGATGCAAGTGTCAGCAATGCTCAATTTTTGCTGATATAGTACAGATATATTACATGTGAACAATGAATGAATGTCCAACTGGCAAGAATCACAGAATGAAAATTACGATTGCTAGATGCCAAAGGCGACCAAATTCACCAACATAAGCTCTATGGCTAGAGGCAACATGAAAATACATTACTAAAAGATAATTTGTGATGCATTTTGGGAAATCAGTCTTCAGAATTTTTGCACATGGAAGGACTCGTGTCCCTCTCTTTAGTTTTGGTGACCCGAAGCAACTAAAATCAGTGTAGTGGAAATACTCTCTCGGTGGCCATAAGATCGATAACGAAACCATTTTCAGTCGAAATCCGTCTGATGCCATCCACAATCGTCCGAGGACTCATAAAAACGTATCATACAAATCATATGGTCCCCACGCCCTTTAGCATTTCAGCGCAAATTTAAGCCAAATCAATCACATCTATCGCGTTTGCCAGGCAGGTCATTTTAAAGAATAGATCAAATCAAATTCAGAAGAAAAAAACAGTGCGATAGGTTATTGTAGGGAAAAGGAAATATTCAGGCTATAGGCTATCACCTGAGAAAAAATCTTTCAAAAGATTGCCATCCAAATTGACATGTGTTTTTTACCTAAGTGAAATCTAAAAAAAATTAAACCTATAGCACCACAGGGTTCAACAATTTGCAAGGTACTATAGGCCAACATTCATGTCTAATAAATCTCCAAATAAAGTGTAATGCCAGAAAAGGACGATTTGATCCATAAACGAATGTATAAACTTTTTTTTCTGCAGATGAGCTTTTTTGTAAAAAAGATAGCGTTTTCATTGTGTCTACATTTATGGTACAAACAACCTTATCGTTTCGTTTACTTTTAAATCGATAAATTTTATCATAAAATCATTAGTAAATTAGCGAAACAAAGAATTGATCGATTTTATGACTCGACTGAATGACTGTCATTAATATCCTGACAGTCATCGTCTCATTTATGTCTTTGCTGAACATGCTAAAAATTACTGAGTTGTCGACGCGTACGTAAAAAATTGGTCACTATATAAGCTTTGTTATTGCTGTCCTTTGACAAAGTTAGATCTAAACACCTGATATAAAATGCATATCATAGAAAACAATGGCAATTGACTGACGTTAAATGTCAATCAAAAAATAATTGCTTGCCCAATTGAAATGGCTGACTGAGAAGATGATAAGACATCTCTCGAACAACAAGTACATTAAATAATTGATGTAGATGCCAATAGCTATCGACATTTTATGTTCTGAAACCACAATTTTATGACCTGAATCTAGAGTGCTGAACCATGCAGTCTGAAACTAGTGGGGAACTGACCAATTTCATATCAAAGACCGCCCTTTGACACGTGACTGCAATTACAATTTACATTATGTCATTATATTTTGTGACTTTCAAACAATCCTTCCCCCTTATTCGTCATCATTTTCAGTCCTCCTAGCGATAACAATTGGATCGATGGATTATACCCCCTACCACATGGTATCACTTTCTGATAATATGACAGTAACAAAATAAGCACAAAAATGCACTTTAGCATAGTTTTTTATAAAGTAGCAATGTTCACATCATCATTTGGCTACTTCCTCCTACCTCATTTCGTCATCATGTGACGTAATTTAGCTGCTCTCTCTAAGATGACGACATACAATGTGATACGAAGAAACGAAAAAGATATAAAATTTAGCATAATTGCTTCATAACAGATCTTTGCTTTCAGTGATTGAGTCAAGAAGTGTTGCAGGAGGGGTGTGAAGTCCCATATTCAAATTCGCCAACTCCTTCGAATTCAGAATGCAGAATTAATCAGGCACAAAACGAAGACGAATTTTGCATTCTTCAACTGCTGCAATAGCAATAACGCCGAATGCCTTCCTCCACCAAATCTCCCTGTCCTACATTTTTATCAAGGATTCTCTGAATAGCTCAAGGCACGCGAAATTGCACTTCTGCATCCAATTTAGCCGTGGGATGCCGCCTGCATGAGATATCACCGTGAAAGTCTACGCCACAGGCTATCACCGTCGCACTATTTATTAATGCAGGTAAAATGGGAAATTACTGATATCAGAGAGCTCATATGCATTGCGAGGATCCTCTATCGACAGGGTGTCCTATAAGTTCCCCTTCACATAAATCTTGTTTGAGATTGGTTATTGTTAATACGGCCTTATGGGACATCGTGTGATTATTTCGCTATATTCAGTACACGGTGTCCCACAAGGCCAAATCACTGCGATTATACTAAACAATTACAAAACAATTAAACATCAGCAGTACGGAAGGGTTCCTTGTCCACGGGCACATCGTGCAAGACTGATGAGTATATCAAGTGCTACATTACCTGAAATAATTCGTCACTGTCTGTAGGACAAGCTTCCCATTCTGGGGAATCGATGAATTCGTTCGGTAGAATGTAATGCAAGTGGGCAGCTTCGCAAGTGACTTTTAATCTAAGAGAAGGAAAATAGGTAATAAGATATATCATATCGCTCTAGTGCGTCAAATACTGTACGTTGCTAAGGTTAAACACCAAACAGCACTGGCAAAAGACAGTAGCTTTTGAGTTTTTAATTTACTGTTGGTTTGGAAGTTCAACATACCATGGCTTGCTCTGAGTAGCCGAGAGAAATTCATATAATTCTAATTGAACTCGAGCATAAAGACGATTTTGGAACTATGAAACGTATGCAACCCTCAACTCCTCAAAGCAATCCTTCAGATTCACCAACTCATCACACTCCTCAGTTTTAATGAAATCAGGCCCAGAGGTGCTCATTTCGAAATTGACCAAAAAGTTACTATAGTAGAACCACGAAGTGTTAGAACTGGGCTGAAAGCGCCTACCAATAGAATCCAATCGCCAGTTTGCGATTGACTAAGTCCAGTATTTCGCATACAGCGCCACTGGTGAGAGGAAGGAGCTCAACAACAACAACAAGAAAACATTGGAGGCGCTTCAGCTCGAGGCGTTAGCCATTTTCCTTTCAACAACTAAAAACCAGGACTCCCTAATCGATAAGCGACACCTCTCTGATTGGCTGTCCTTCAGTTTCATCAGTTCGTATTTCTACTGTAGTTGGTGTATCACATGCACCACAGTTATCCCTGCATGTCAATTAAACCTTCTGTTTTAAACTGTAGTTTCAAACTGCCTTTATAAACCCCCAGCATTTGTTATTTTGCAATGTTACGTCAAAAGCCTAAAGATGGACAATGTATCGAATGAATATACTCACTTTCCATTTAGCAAAACTGACAATCGTTCGTCCGCTGACGTCACATCCTCCACGGCATAGTGAGCACCTTCGTCCAGCGTGACCAGCTCAGCGTCGCGCACCAGCTCTTGAAAGCTGATCTTGTCCATCTCCAGGGGCTTGAAGATCCTGGTGAACACCTCCACGAACTCGGGTTTGATCCTGGGCGGGAAGTGCTTGTAGCCCAGAAAGGTCACGTGGGTCAGGTTGATGAGTCCGAACGTCAGATTCCAGCCGAAGATGTCAGGGGCGCAGATGTACACCCCCGCCCACAGGGTGAACATGAGGAAACCGCAGCAGAGGATGCTCCTCATCAGCAGTATACTCAACCTGAAATTATGAGGGATTAGGAAGGCGGTCGCGTAGCACAGGTTGGCCGTCTGGAACAGAACGTGTTGAGCAGGCTGCCATTCTTCGCAAGACGATTCGTTGCCGTTGTTGGTCACGTTGTAGGGACCGTCGACGTCGTCATCAGGGGCCAAGGTCCCGTTCCCGGTGTAGGCTTCTGTCGTGAATCCGTTGTGGACAGTGGGCAGCGTTGGAGGCCACGTGGCCTCCAGTCCATCGCTGTAAGCAGCGACGATGGCGAGCGCTGCAGTCGTCTGAGCAAACGTTGTGGCAACCGCAAGGCTTGCGGAAGCCATCATTTTGGACCAGGACACATCAAGCGAATAAGGCATCAAACCACCTGTAGGTAGTGAGACAGCGAAACAATCGTTGTATTGTGCCAATCTAGACATCCCATCAGTAGAAAAATGTAGCCATGCGCCGAGTATTCATGCACTCCCAATAAAGACACTTTGGCAAATGGGATGCTGGCCATGCAGCTTCAATAAATTCTTGTTTCAAACCGGACAGATATCCCGTATTGAAGTTATGCAAAAGGAAGCAAGCTATGAAAACTAGATACAAACTAGATGAGTAAGGAGAAAGATATGCTAAATAAAAATAACATACCACAAATACATTGAACTTTTATACATTGAGAAAAACTTTTGGGCTGACACCAATGAAAGACATCAACCAAAAAGTCGATTTTTACCCACTCCTATACAGTAGTTGAATATGTGTAAGTATTGTTGATATGTTTTTACTTTTTTTATTACCCGTAATTTAGTGTTTTTTAACCTCAATACAGCCCTCAACCCTTTTTGAAATTGATTCGTTCAAGTTTTGAAGATTCTCTAAAGGCATTTTATAAAATGTACAAATAAGGACACCGAGTTGCTTTAAAGGTGCTAAAGTGAGAAATATTTGGATTTAATGTTTAAAATCGCCCATGTTTCAAGGGTACCCTTGCATGAAGGTCACTCAAGTGTTTTTTTGCTAAATAGATGTGCAAAATGAACTTACTTAAAACAGTTATAACCACATATTTCTCCCTCCAGCACCCTTTTGTGCAAATTTAAAAACATTAAAATAACTTATCACCAGTCAGTTAGTACCTGCAATCTCATGCAATGCATATACAGATCGGATTGTTACCTACCTGACCCCTACCCCCCCCCTCCCCCAAATCTTGGGCGCCGTTTATAATTAAGCAACCCATTGCTTAAGGTATTGCCTTGACAACAACACGAAGTCATTATTTTCTGCGCGAATGATATGAACGTGCAATCAGCGAGGAAATTGGCCAACCATGGATTACTCAGCGGTTCACTCAACCATTTTAAATGCGTTTATGCAAAGGTAACTTCTCCTGAAACGTACACTAGTTCTCCGTCATTGGGGAATAGTCTCGTTTCATAAATTCGTGGCAAATCAATGGCTTTGACGTCGCGTAAAATGCACAGGAGCAGAATAACACGTTTGTTTGTAAATAAATTCGGGCGTCTCTCACAGCAATTCGTGCATTTTCCCGCATTGGGTAAATCATGAGTCACATGCAATTCGATTCGAAAACTGCTACGAAAATTAATTTTCATGCGCCTATAAATTATAGGGAACCGGGCTCATCAAAGGCATCTGCAACACGCTTTGATAATTTCGTTTATGAGTTATATATGCTTATTGCCACATCCAATTATAGCCGACGCTGGATTCCTTGGTTTTAATTGCATTCGGTTTCCTAGGATGATCGTGCTGGTGGTGCGTACGTGCATTTATATTGACATTACATCGCTAATATAGGGGCAGGGAGCAGAAGAATCACGTTAACCCCTTAATTACAAATAACGAACGCTTTCTACGGACTGACGTCACTTAAGACGTGATAAGCACATCAAACACAATTACTGCATATTCGAGTTTATCAGAAAAAGTAACCCAAATCAACATAAACAACCATGCTTTTCTTGGTTATTTCAACCTGAACTAACCCAAAAACTACAATTTCTGCATTTAGCTACCCATCCGCAGGCAATCACTGCTAGCCAATAAGCAGTAAGGAGAAGCTCACTGCAGGAGCACGACATTATCTACAGTTCAGCCATAAAAAGTACTTTAAAACTGATTTCGCAGGAATGTTGCAAGCTGTCCTAAAAACAATCGACCTCAGATGTCATTTATATCATTAGTTAATTATCGATTTTTAGTAAATCGGAAAAAAGTTAATGGGAACATGACCGACCAGTAATTAACAATTATTGTTTTTGACATAAAGACATGCGCAATACGACCACAATGGCATGCAAGCAGCATGTCATGGTTAGCGAAGATAGCTTTCTCAGTTTGAAAGAGAGAGGTCATTTGATCTCATGCATAAAACATAAACAAGGCATAAATTGCGAACAACTAAGCGGTGCATGGCTAGTTGGAACCCCATAGCTTTCTCGTAATACAATGTAAGCAATGAATTACCAAATTTCAATACATGGTGTAATGGCCTCAGCAACAAATATCTATCTCACGATTTCAAGCTAAATGTCTGCGTCTTGTCCATTGACAACATGTCCTTCAGTGGGAATTAGGCTGTAAATGCAAATAGGTAATTTGAAATTTCGGTAATGGAACTCGTTTGGCATTGCGTTTCTCACATTGAATGGAACTGAAGAAGTGCCATTTACAAACCTAATTTTCTCAAGACGTACCATGCACATTGCATCTCTTCCAGCTCGGGTCTGCCCAATTTTTTTCCCTCTTCGCATGGCACTCTAATTAAGGATTCGTTTTGATCGTGCTTTGCTAGACTAATAAAATGAAAGGGCTAGAAAAAGAAAATAATGCAGTAGTTGTTATAGCGCGAATCCTGGAACAGCGCTGTTAAGCTTTGCCAACACTTGTTTACACATTTCCTAAATGTTATCGAGTTTGGTTGCATTTTCAGACAGATAAAAAGCATTCCGACACTGTCACCGCGCCGTTTGCCTTATTAGGACAAAGAAAGAAAATAATGTACATTGTATTTGCTGAAGAAAATTTTCAGCTACAAAACGTACGCCTGGGGCCATAAACTAAAAGTGCTTGCTGTGATAAAATCATTAATGATACTCAACAGCGAAGAAATTACTACAGGATTGTCATTGTCAAGAGTGAATCTTACATCGTAGATCATGTTTCTGCTCAGTGTGGTTTTCCGACATGTTTGGTTTACTTGGATTACTTGGTTTTTTGAAATACCAATATACTAATTACCTGGGAATGGTGGTTTTATTTGAGATACATCGGAATAAAACTAAAGTTGGTTTATCACTGTACGTCCTCTTGAAAAAACGCAATCGAGTTTTTTTTGCAATATACATTGTAGAACAATAATTACTAAATGCATGGAATCTCATCACTTTCTATACAGTTGCCATGGATCTAAACGAATCAACTCTAGCATTGTCTGTTTTTCAGTGGCAAATTCAAAATGAAAAATCTGGACAGATCGAACCACCGAATTACAAATATACACTGCACGTATTGATGCCATACTGTACACGTATCTTTCAAATAGATAGTGTCATTTTGGCTCAAATTTAAAGCCAACTGTTGTTATGTGAGCTACAAGGCATCGAGCTATTTGTGCTCTTAGCATGTAAGTACAGTGTACAAGTCAGATGTGTTGCAGTACGAAGCATGTAAATTATTCATTTCGTTACGGCAGTAAAGTTTATGCTATGTCAGCAAAAAACAGCCATCAGAATATCCGTTACTTTTGACAATATTCAGGGGATATTTATTACGTCTGCATCAAATTTCGTATATCGTGTATATAAAACAGCTGAAAATTCAGCAATTCAGATCGGTTTATTTCAACTGCAAAAACTACTGCCATTTTTATTTACATGCAAATGGATTGCTTTTCAATGTATGTAAACAACATTTATGTTGCCTCGGATACATTACTTCCGTTAAGTGACCACTACCCCTAGTGTACTGTACTGATTCCTTTCATCAGAGGGCATGCTACTACTTATATGATGATGCATTGCGTTGTTGTTCAAAGAAAAACACCATAATTTGGATACTTTCACCAGGTTTGGGCAGCAGAGATCTTTATAGAGCCAACTGACTCAGTTAAAGAACATGTATTCGTTCTGTACAATTTGAACTGTAAACACTTGTTTGTCAGCTTTATGGATTTCACTGCATTTTCTACATTCTTCTTAGTCGAAATTGGTCTAAAGCTAGTAAACACAGAAACCTGCGCTTTTTATGATATCATAACGTGTAAGAGTGGTTTTAATCTCCTATGTTAGCATACGAAATTTAATGTTATTTATAAGCGAACTGGAACAGCGTTTCATCGTTAGCGCTGCTTTCACCTACTGACACCAATCATGACGACAAACGAGTCATAAAAGGAAAAGGCTTTAGGAAAGTACACCACATAATTCCATATAAGTCAAGTTCCTCCGAGAGAAAATTCCTGACCCCCAATTTTGTCTCGCATTAATGTGAGCAATATGGAAATTATTCCATAAAATCATAGTCGTACAACAAACAACTCGAACACTTATAAGAACGAATTTATCTTCATATAGGTGTCCTAAAATTAACAAACAGCTCATTTCATAATCGAGGCATTAGTAGGCGTCCAGATGCATGGCAGAATTTGAAATGTCAACCTAGCCATAATAAGTCTGCCCATTTTTCCCCCTTAAAAGAAGGGTAATATTCTGGTCGAAACATCGATTATAACGTCGGGAAACTAAATATTTGCCTAATTAAATATTGATAAATCAGCTCGTAAAGTAGACGTAAACATATAATGCTCATTCTGGGAATAGGAAATCATGCGCCATGAATCTGCGGTTTATTTTGTATTGACGAACCTGACTGGAATGGATTGGATCCATTAACATAGGCATCCATCGAACCAATTTAAACCAGATGAATTATGAACAAGATGCAGGGTTACGTCACGCAAGAGTGCGTGTACATCTTCAGGGAGGGGATATGCAAATTTTGACGAATAATGAGGGAAGCGACGGACATCGGCAAATTATGTCATGTTACTCAATTTTTCAAATTTTTGTTGATATGCGCACTGTTACCATTGGAAATGACCAGCTATGCTCAAATTTTGATAAAACATTTCGCACTTATTTCCATGCTGCTATAAGTGAATGTAAATAAGATAGCACTTTAGAAGAAAGTAACCACAAGATAGGCGTTCTTTGAATTCCACCTAAGCAAACTTCTATCGAAGTAAGAGTAGTGCAAATATAATGTCAGCAATTTTATTACACACAATTTGCTTTTTTTTAAGTCTGTAGTACGCCACTTTCTTTATCTATAAGTCAATATACGTTGGCATGAATAAAATAGAACAAACTCAAAGATGGTTTAGAAAATCTACCAAACCATGTAGATTATAGACTCGGTCTAGGGACGTCTTACTCTCACCTTTTAACGATATCAATAAGAGCATATTCCTGATGGACGTAGATACATATAGTTTTTATTTTTCTGATAACTTGTAGCAAATAGACCAATTTGGACCACAAATTTAACAGACCATCATTCACTGCAGCGGTTAACAACCCAGCCAACGATTAGGTGGAAAAGGTGCAATCTGTCATAAAATATTTTTTTATAACTGCTAGATATAAGGGCACGATTTTCGTAGATCGTTTACAGACTTTATTGTGTTTTAGGCTATAAAGTCAAGCTTTTTTACGTGATTTCAGTGAATGCTTCACAAGTTCCCCCTTCGCAACTAGTAACACTGCGTTGCCCAGGCCTAGCAACAGAACTCGTATTCTTTGTAAATGTAGGAAATAACGAACATCAAAGAAACATGAAAAAATCGTCTAAAATTAAACAGAAGGTAATTTCAAATCAGATCAAAGTTGCTCTATTTCACAAACATTTCATTGAGTGTAGGTTCGTATTTTAAATCATTTATTTCCATTCCTTAACCCTGATATCTCGAATGTAAATACTGATGCTTTGGTGTATTTACATTTCAAGCAATCACACACTCAATCTCTACTAAAGTAACATCAGCTTGAATGTAATTTCTGCAATTTATAACTGCAAGATTTCATACCTTGGATAAATACCGTAAACGATTCATCCAGTTATGGTCATTTGCGCCTAGCTCAGTTTAAAAAATTATACTTGGCGAATAAACCTATATGTGGGGGAAGTTCAGTTATTTTTTGCATTATCACTTAAATTCAATCGCATTCAACTCGGTGCATCATCTCCCAGCAAATACCTCGTATGTCACGTGGTATGTGGGTGAAATCCATACCACCAATTAAAAAACTGAATTGAGTAAACTGTTTGAGTAATTTAGTAGTGAATGGGTGACCATGATTTAGCAAGTTGTAGTACAACCAAGGATGTTTTTTTTGTTCTTTTTTATTAAATAAAATTCGAATTTGGAAAGTTCACGAAAATCGAGATATTCAGCTATCCCACCCTTTCAGCGAGCATGTGTCAGCATTCGACATCAGTTTCAGACACCCCCTCCATCCTTTAAGTGATGACAATCACAGATTATCACCACTCATGGGATTTGGGCAAAAATGATGAATTTAAGTCTCACAATGTAAGCGATTTTTTTGCAAACTTAGATGAGAAGTGATGATTCTTCATCCCAAACTTGCTGAAGCAAAATGACTCGTTATTTAGCTAAACTCGTCCTTCTCTGTCATCATTTGGCCACCCCTTTCCTTAAGATGACACAATGGTCGAAACGTCAGGCTAACGTAACCAAAAGCCTTCAATAACTTATTTACAATGTTTGAGGTCGATAACATATTCCAAAAAAGGCATTTAACCAGCTGTTAGTCAGATAGCTGTAGAATCCAGCAGAAATGATGCAAATGAAAACCAACTGACACTGAGCGTCTGAACCATGCGACAGAAACATGCACGATGCACGTGCCACCGAGAAAAAAATAAATAAAAATTAAAAGAGGTTGCAACGAGACGATTTCGAGCGTGTCAATCCCGTTGGAGAGTACTCACAGAAATGTGTATTTCTTTCCGATTTCGCTATAAAACAAGCATGTCGAATGCAACACCGATGCCCATTGTCCATATCTGAAGAGATCCCGCATTACGAAGACAGGGGCCAGTGCTGACTCCTCAGTCGCTCCATATGCCACGGAATACAGGGTGAGGAGAAGGGGTTAGTTTTTAATAGTAAACAGGCGAAGCATCGACATATGAAACGCATAGATGCTAAGCGCCGGATTTTGCCGGGAGCAGAAACACCATGGTTAGCAGTAATCCAAGGCAGAAGAGCGTGTAAAAAGGTTTCCAAAAAAGGTGCAAAAACAGGAGATATGACGGCTGAAATGTGCTCCAAACGCACAGCAGTGGTATCGGTATTTAGCAGGAAGGAAAAATCCGCATGGATCCTCCTTGCTCGCTCGATGCCACACAGCCTAGTAAATACGATAGACGTGGTTGAGTTCGCCGCAGTAATGCGTCACAGGAATCGGAGGCAGAGCCCTCTCCAAACCACGCTAGAGAGAAATAATGGCTTTTCATCCAACCCTTTCACTACATGGCCAGTACCACGCAACGGAATCAGGAGAGTAAAATGCACTCTCAAATGAAAAATCTCAGAAAAAAAACGATAATCTGGAAAATGGACCGTTCAAGATGAAGAATTGCAGGACTGCATGGGCTTATGCTAAAGGCAGCTCATACCTGTATTGATCTGCTGCAGTGGGAAAATGCTTGCCATGTGGCAACATGGGATTGCTTCCAGATATGGGTCTGGGACTGCATTGACTGGAACACGGGTGCTAGGGCGCAACCAAATTCACTGAACATGTTCCTCGTGTTTTCTGTGGTTTATGGCAGTGGTTAGGTAGGGGATGTTCAAGTAGCGTGTCATCATCTTAGGGAAAACTTAGCAAAATGCTGAATGAAGATCTGTGAGGGTTAGTCAAATGATGATGACATCATTTCTGTTTTATGCTTTGCAGAAAACTCCCCTACAACTTTTTTTTAAAATTAGATCATTCACTGCAGTGTTACTTTTACGAGTGAAAACTCGCTAATGATGATCAAACTTTTATAAATATCTCATGTGATAGTCGATACATAAGGGTCGACATATACATAAGTTCAAATGGATGCAAATTCAAACTTAAAATTAATAATAGAAACCAATGCGCAAAGAAAGTTTTCTCAGTCTTAACTTTCAGATACTGATGTATCAAGAATGTCCAAGATGTCTAAATATATTTGGCTGAAACAGTACATACAGTACGTGTATACGGGGAATTTGACCAAAAATGTGTGGAAAACCTGGCGACTGCATAGTATGGTAATTACATGTACGCCATATTTATCAGCAAATTCGAGCTTGTAAATATAATTACTTAAGTATAAACTACGTTATACGGGTATTTTGCTTTTACTAAATGCATGTATATCGCATCAGCAGAGATTGTGGATGCATACAGTATCTACAACGTAGTAATATCGCATTATTTATAATCTTGCGCATATATGGAAATTTATACACCAGGTGCGTAAATTCTGTTTATCAATTATTTAAAAGCGAAACTACACTAATCTGATTTACAAAATGTCAAAAACGATAGCAAATGCGAGCCGATAGTCCAGCATTATTTAAAGGTCATGTTTTGATAAATATTATAAAACAAGAGATCGTGAGAATGTTTGTTAGTTAGGCCTTGACTAACGAAACCATGCAGCAGTGAGTGCTGTATCGGATTTAAATTACAAAAAGTAGTTTTGGGAAAAAGTGCATCTATAGTCACGCATCATACCTTTGTGAAAATTTATACAGTATATGTTGAAAAAGTTACTTCAAATGTCAGTTGCACCCCTTATTTAACGAAGTCGGGCAATCAATCATAACAACGAAGCTAACAATGGTTGCCTAATTCCAGGGGCATTTTATGTAACAAGATTTGCTAATTATCAGCTGTGTTTGATGAGATCTTTTTGATAACGTTCCCTGAACAAGTTCCACTAAATTTTAAAGTATGACATCCTACAAATCTTATCTAATTAGACATTGATCTAATCATAATGTATGAGAAATTACGACACGAAAACTTAATGACGATAATAACATAAAAATACAAGTCTACATTAGTGTACGTCTAGGTAGGGCAAGTGGACATTTTAATTAGGTCACAGCTGAATCGATCGTACCTGCGTTTGTGTGTGGCGACGTAATTAATGTAGTGTTTATCGACTTCATGTTTGCAGGTAAAAAGTATACAGCACTTAGCAGACAGTTGAAAATATTGAAACAACTTATTTGAAAATCAATTTTATGATTAAATAGGTTGGGGCTATTGTGTGCCATTCTCAGTAACGTACAGGATGTCCGAAAATTTGGGTACCAATGCTAAAAGTTGTTTTGTACAAGTCAAAAATGGAATTAACAAGACACGAAAAGTGTTCGAAAGTTTTTCAAAACTTTTTTTCCAAGTGTACATATACATGTGCTCATTTCAATAGTCACATTAACACGCAGTCGAAATTGTTGATATTATCGTGAAATCGTGTTCCATACTATAGGGGTTAACATAATGGAAATTAAGATTGTTCTCCGCCTTTAGTGCATTGTGCAAGAAAAAAATATCATAAGATTCCTCACAGGGACAGGCTTATTTTTATAAGAAAAACGGCATTAAGCTTGAGGGAGACAGGCTTTGTCTTTTATCCTAATTATTGGAGCCATGTGAGATAGTATTGATTTACCATACAAATCTTGGATTACGAAATTATTGGTATAAGGTCATACATGCATAGAGTTTAGGTAGAGCGGAAAACCTAGATCTATGGTGCAGTTAAAACAATATTGTGTGAGATGCGAATGCCATGTTAGTTGATCGAAAACGATAATAAAATAGTAAAAGGAAGATAACGGAAATCAATTATCAAGATATTTAGCCAAGTTTTAAGCACACAAGTTGCTACACTAAATAAACAAACATGTAAAAGCAGGCCAAATGTCCAATTCGACTCTTTAAAAAATATCGAATGAACATGCATGTATTGAATATTTTGTACATAGTGATCATAAAGTCCTTGACTAACTAGATTTTTAAAAATTGATTTTTAATGGGTATTCAGGGCAGGAAAAGGAAAATATAAAAACCATGATACAGCGCATATGCTATTTTATGATTGATTTTTTTCAGGAATTCATCCATCGCGCATCGTTTTGAAGTCAGTCAACTTATAACGAAAACAAACATGACCGGCGAATTAAAGCTCGTTGAACTGCTGGTTTTGAAGCTAGGATGCTATTAAAACATGATACATGTGCAAGCGTTTTCTCTTAAACGTTCAGCCTATTTTCAGAACTTTTGTCAAGGAAACTAATAGGATGTTGACAGCAGAAAGATGCTAACAAAATAATAAATTATCGATTTGAAGTAAATCGCACTAAACTGAAGTTCAATTAATCTTTCAGGCATCCAATCAATATATGGATTCACAATCAAATATGTGATCTCAAAGCAGATTAAATATACAATAGGTGAAAAGTTTGTTTGAAGTCGTTGAAGTTAAAGTTTGTGTGAATTTGATATTACATGCATATGGATGAAATTGTCGTGGTTCCAGCCCACATTCCGATTTCTCAACATGCACCGTACTCCATATGCATCCTAAAGGTTCAACAGCATCTTAAAATGGTAGAGCAGGATCAATAATCTCAACCAATTTCCTGTAACTATCATCCGAAATGTCACCGTTTATGGGAAGAAAATGCACAGCAGGCCGGGCCGAATTTATGGCATTGGGACGAACGACTTTCTGAGTTTGCCTTAAACCAAACCGCCCCAAGTCATGCATACTGAAGTCAAGTAAAGGTATGTAAAACAGTCTTACTCAACATGTATGACTTAATTAGGTTAAGGAATCTTAAATTTGATTGTAAACCTAGTGTAAACTTATCGCTTATTTGGTGTTATTTTACTTTTTATTTAATATTTATTATATAATATTTAAGCCTGCTATTTTACTAATCATACCTATGTGACAATGCAGCGGCATTAATTTTTCGTACATGTCTTGAGTGGTATCGTTCATTTTAGGGCAAGCAGTGCAGTGCACTGTACATGCATATACGCATATTAATGCCGAAACTTTCTCACGCTGTAAAATTCTGGAATCATAACCAGATGGCTGGGTAATTAAATCTTAAGTTCATATTACGAACAATCTAATTATGCAAATTTGGTTCCCTCTATGAAAAATCGTTTACACGTAATGGTATACGCAGGCGGCACTACTTGTCGAGTTAACATTAAGGGAAAGACCTAACCGTTTACAATGTCTGTTCGACAAGGATTACAAGAACGATCAAACTATACGACTTGGTTCACAAGCAAGTTGGAATTCATGTACATGTATATGACAAGGATGAAAAGGAGAAGGGATGACAAACAAGTTATTTAAATTAAATTACTTGTAGAAGGATCACCTCTTAGTGCTTAGTATGTACCACTACTACTTTGCTATAGTGAATAAGTGACAATCATCAGGACGATATTCATGAATGACAGCAGGCAACGATATCATTCGACATTATCTTTCAATGGCGAAAGAGATTCCTCACTGGATGATGACAGACTTTGATTTCCAGTATCTGTACCAATTCTGATAGTAGCTCTACAGACGCCATTCGGATGGACTGACGCTTGTTGTATATCGGCAATTTTCATTTCAATATCAAATGGCATTTCCGGAACCAGCTTTTCTTTGCTTCCAAACACTAAATAAATTATACGACCTTTAAATTAAAGGGTTGTGACATTTACGCCATGCATTTTATATACGGTACACGCTAGGATGCATTCAGCAGGCCCTCCCAAACATTAATATGGTACAACACGTTCAAGTATTTTTGAATAAAATAGACCTGATCTAAATAAACAGCGGTGATTAAGAGATAATTTTGAAATACACGCATAGTATTTTTCAAATTTATAGAATTCTTCGTCTAGCAGAATACCAATATGATAACGTAAACCAATTGAGATTGATCGAAATTATGCAGTTTTATCTGCATAATTAGCTTAGGGCGAATTTATCTGCATATTTTGTACAGGGATTTTCTGAAAAATGGCCTAAGCTAATGTTTTGCAGAATATCAGAATAAATAAGCGCGCAAATATCCGCAGATATTGCTCTGGACATCTTTCTGCATTCAGAATACTACAGATATCCCAGGAGCATTTCCTGCACTACATCTTTGTAAAGAGTTTTTGGTTTTGTTGTGGTGAATTATCTGGGACAAGTGTTGTACACTTTCAGAAATAAAGTACGAGCGTACAAGAACATTTTGAGGCTGGCATTACTCAAAGAAAACACAGTGGCATTTTCCCCATTTATCCTAATCAGAGAGGACAAATGTGTCTGAAAATCAGACATCATAACAGCCAAGCGCTGTTGCGTGCAACAATCATGCAACATGAATCAATCCAACGAAATGATTCAAAGGAAAGACAAGAACCTGAATCGGGTCCATCAGTTCCTCTGTCCAACCTGTTTGGGGAATTGGAAGCTGGTGATTGGCTATAACTACGATGCTGGACGCTATTACACTGGCTATTTGTCTTTGAGGTTCGTAGGATGCGAGACGGTGACCGAAAGTCTTGACCATCCTGAGTGCCACCATATGAGGCGATTGAACTAGTGATACTGGGCAAACGAATGTCCAGATGCGACCCTTTTTCAGTCACAATCTACAGGAAAATACATTCAAAATAATGAACTTGTACAGCACAAAATCACGACTCAGTAAGGGCACCTAAGAGGTTACGTTGTCATTTCAGACAAAATGAAATGATTTTGACTACAATATTGTTTTGAAGAAACCAGTATAAGGGGAAGAAACAACAGAGAGGGATACGGAAGATGGATGGCAAAAAATGCAAGTTTGATCAAAATAAGCTCTATTAATCTGAGCACACATCTTCCACACCTGCATCACATCTTCAAAAAGCTGATGAAATGACATGGCGTAAAGATACGTACTGACATGGGGAATTAACTGTCATGACAGTGCCAGAATTAATTACGGCGCATACTTGAATTTTAAAAATTCAAAAATAAGCCATTCATGCAATATCATCTATGAACAAAGCCTTCAGAAGTGCACATCAATGATGATCTTTACACAATGTTCAATAAGAATCTTATTAAACTGACGTTGCGACAAATATAAGGCATGGCCATCGTACAGTTCGTATCTGTTAACATTGTGCATGTATTGATTATCTCACAAAAATACATTTGGCCAATAGATTTTGCAAGTCCTTAATTATTGTTAAAATGAAAATATCGTCGAAGACTGAAGCAGCTCGATGCTTAAGAAAAAAACAAGATATTTGCCTAATGCACGTCACAATCTTCATAATTAGAAAAATGATTTATCCACATAAATGGCCTGCAGCTGGCGATTAATTGTAAGGGATCGGTGCATCACTTCGTTATTAGCTTTGGCAGATACAAATTTCAACAAGGCATTGACATACCATAGCTCCCAAAACGCTTATTTGCTTAATGAAATCCATTATTGGGATGCACGTTTCACTACTACTAAGGTTGAATATTGCCTACAATATATTTAGCCACGTCTTGCGGCGTCACCAGGGAAAACGTTCTGTAATTGATGCGCATGAATAATGAAACGTCAAATTGATGCTTGAGTGAAGCCGAGTGGGAACAGCAGCTCGTACAAGCATAATTTTGTACATCGAATAACAAGATAACATAGACAAGAGGCTCAAATTTTATTTGAACGCAATTTCCTTTTGAAATTGCGATCAACACTGATGGGTGATCTGGTATCATGAGAAATTGTTTTAGAAAATGCATTGAGCTGTTTCCTGCAGAAAAGCCATTTTATTTAATTCTAGCGGTAGCAGCGCCGTCTGCAGGCACACCATGTGATCCAAATTAACTAAATAAAAAATTGAGTTCATCTACCTTTTTTAAAATTTGACTCTGGTCAGCCTAACAGTTTTACGAATATTTTTTTTGAAATTTAACGATCACGCATTCAGTCCAACACTTTCGGAATCATCCTACAATTTTTTTTTCATTTTTTTCATTTACAATTTCATTTAGTTTCTCAATGACTATAGCGTGAAAAAATGTTTGAAAGATGTATCCCATGCAGCTCATGATGACTTTTAGAGCTTTTTCATGACCTGTCAAGAGCTTTCACAAACGACTTGTATGACTGTGCTAGCTCAGGTTCAGTCGCTCCACCACAGTATACACATACATCTACATAAAAATATCTCAAAGAAAGAAACATCAAAAAAAGCTGCAATTTCCTGTGGCTGTGGACAGTGGCTAAGCCAGTGAATCTGTGCCGTGCGAAATCCACATATCGAAACATGTCATTCAATGCTCCTAGCTTAAGTAGGATTACTTCATGGAAAAGTGGTTGCTGGCTACAGCAACAAACGTGCGACACGCATTGGTTATGGTCCATCCGGAATTCATTTAAATTCATTTTTGAAGCAAATATATCTGATTGATGCTTGTGGTGTCCAAGAAGAAATAAACCCATGTGGCTTCATCGCCAATACCAAGTAGCATCTCAGCAAACCAAACAACCATCAAAAATCTAAATAACATCACGATCTTTTTTTCAAAAAAAAAAAATCCACTCTAATGGATATCAGTTCGTGTGTAAAATCCTGGCAGATATGTATTAAGCTCAACGCAGACAATTCTCTAGACAACTTATAAAAGAAATCGATATACACAACCCTTTGCATTAGAAAAATGAAGACTAAAACTAAAGTACGATAGCTGATAAAAGTGTAAATTTAGATCTGTTAACATTTTCAATAATCTTTTACCATACTAATACACACTTGTAATTTTCTCTATTAATATCGGTCCTTGGTGAGATTGTTCTAATTGTAAAAGCTGCGCCTAAATGCTCTAGTTAGCGACAATATACTGCAAGTTAGACTGAAAAAAAATCGTCTTTTCTTCCGCATGCAGCAGGATATAAAGGTTATATTTAGGGATTTATATCGGCAATGTGGGAGTCATCTGTGAAAACGAAGCATGAATCTTGCATTTAAATAATTTCCCGAGAGTCTTTTTAATTCTGGATGTTGCAACAATTCTTGGGATATACGGATTTAACGGCTCGCCATAAATATTACATCAGTCTTTTGCTTGCCACTTTGTTAATTGCGTAGGGTTAACGAATATTTTCGTTTTTTTTAAAAAAAAACAGTAGGCTTACATCTTTCTGGTACTAAAAAAAGCACCTACAATATACTGAAATAGCTAGAGCAAGAAAACCAGCCTTTAGTAGTATTTTATGAAAGTGGCATGAAGTAAAACTAATAAATCGCGAGCAATACGACTGAACATCCATCCAATATGAAATAGTCGGTGACTATCATAAAATGTTATGACATTCATTTGGAGAAATTGTTAGCTTTGGACAACCCATACCAAACAACCTATACAGGGTGTCCACAAAGCCTTGCAATAAAAAGCATTGAATTTTTGAAGGATTGACGATTTGGTCACATGATACCAGTGGCCATCTTCAGGGTTTTTTCTATGAAGATGCCATGCTCGATGCCAGCGATTACAGTGCCACTTCCTCACACTACATTCGAGCCAAATACATACAATTAACTTAGGAGCTCTACAACTTTTTTCCATCGTAACTAACATGTTAATTTTAAAAATTAATTTTTATAGTGAAGGTACCGTAGGTCTTCATGATCACCCTGTATTATTACGAAACGCTCTATTACCTCTACAAGCTGACACTATCTTTTGTTCCATCTTGATAATTGACTTTTTACTGGTGATAGCTGCGTTTCTCCCCACAAGGGGTTGTCAAAGTCAATTGTTTCAAAAACTTGAAGGCGTTTTGATTGCCATACCCTCCAAGTAATGACAGCATGTACTTTCCATACCGAAAGTAAAATACTTACGAGCGTATATGTACCAGACCAGCGTTGGGGTGCCTATGTGAGGACTTCTTTTGTTATTTTCAGAACAATACATTTTTATTGTTGATCACTGCGGATTTTTCACTCCATTAAACCTCTATGGGGATCCTTCTCAAATGGCAAAGGCTAACTATTATTAAGCAACCATCTTACACCCAGGAGCAATTTGTCACTCAAGCGAGAAATCACTTTTTAGAAACATTTCATATAATACATGGCGTTATCTAGGGATGAACCATACGCTATCAATCGAGCCATATAAAAAGTCGAGCATTTTTACCTTTTCGTTCATGGCATACAATTTGGTGGTCACATCTCTGGCAATAATGATGGACATGATATTGGCGAGGTACGTTTCTTTGACGAACAAATACTCCAGGCTCTCCCTCTGCCAGAATACATAACGACAAGGTGTGGCAGCAATAATAGTAACCTACATGTATACGAGAGAACCGTAAAAATGCACTCTTAGTCATCAATAATTAGAAAATAGATCTTGTAGTAAGACAGACTTGTGTATCATGTTACCACATTGTTATTCCTCTAATCATGTTTGGGGAAAAAAGGGTAAAGGAACTAATTTCTTCTTTCATGTATCTAAAGCATCTAAAGCATTACGAGAACCTTCAAGTGTGACTTATGTGATCAGTGTTAAGTGCAATTTCTGAAGAGAATACTGACTGCGAACAACCATGATTTATTTTCTGCAGTGTGGAAATCTCTTTTGAACCTTTTTTCTGATTTGGGCTTAGAGATCATAATACCGCCTGCTGTTGCTGGACTAAATATAAGCTATGAAATTGTTAAAAAATGAGTTCTACCTTTTTCCAAAATTTGGTCATTGTAAGCTTATATACCTCAAAATAGTTTTTTAAAAATAATAATTTTGTAATTCGGGAGGACTTTATGATCACCCTGTATCTTAACCATCAGCTAGATATTTTAATGAAATGCACGAATCCGATCAAACGCAGAACAAATCTACAGTTGAACAGCAGAGCAAATAACGAAAGTAAGAGTACACATGTATATAGCTTTTTGGTCTTCAAGGATTGGAATTGACATTTCTAGCTTATTTACCGACATCCTCATACATTTAACTCGAAAGATTTGCATCAGCTGTTTCACCATGGTTTCCTTAGCTAGCAAGCCTAGCATGGCAACGTATCCATGAGAAAACTGAAGGATACCCAGAAGTGCAGTGTTTGAGAACTGGCAATATGCCACTGGCTAACGACACGATTTGATTATAGTAAAAAACACGTTTGACAAATGTTTGCACAGAAGTTTACACCGTGCAGTTTAAATTAGGAAAAAATAGGTAATTCGATAAACATAAAAGGTCGATCAATAAAGGCTCGACTAGCAATGTAGCTAGGTTGCACTCAACTGAGAGCAACAGTTGGAACAACATTAATGAAATATCAATTACAGAAATTTATTAAGCAGAAATGCTTAGGAAAAATGAGCAATCAACATTTCCTAAAAAAAAAAACATTATTTCTCGTATACCATGATCAAACCGAGTGCATGGCTCCCAAAAATTTCATATTCCGGAATTTATCTGGCCAGTTATGATTAAGAAGAACTCCTAATTTCCTAAAGATTCATTGCACTGATGGATAAATTTTTAATGATCTTAACTGCATTAGCACTTTTCACTCTAAAAGGATAATGCTTATCTCGAAGAAAAGCAGGGTACAACTCAGGAAAGCAAAAATGTCGGAATCCAACAAAGATATGCTGAACTTTGTAGTTAAACTTACAAATTATGGATGTACAATTATGGGATGTACAAATTATATTACCAATAAATTATTTATAACTGTTCCCATAACCAACTAGGCCTAGATTCGTGTTTCATCCACTCAGTGGGACTTTTTGATGCTATAACATTGGGTTGGTGTGAAGGTGTCACAATGTGCACTGCACAAGGGACAGTTTACGATGTATAATTATCATTTTCATGAACACATTTTACGGTTCATTTTGCATCAGGACTGGGTGTTAACGCCATGTGTGTTGTTTATATAATTACGCCAGTAAACAATTTATTAGTTATATGGAAAACGCTGCTGTTTAATGCATTGTTTACCTTATATTTTCGTAATATATTAGGGTCCCCTAGCGCACACGATGAGGAGGTACTATAGTATATAACGCGGGATGAATTCATATATCAAATGAAACATTTTGTGACTTTTTGCGTTCCCCACAAGGCACGTTTGCTAAACTCAAAACACCCGTACAAAAATAGCAGTAAAGTTTGTTACTGGAATTCCTTATGCGAATAAAAAGTAACACCATTACTTCCTAGAATGTGAATGCCAAGATAAGAACAATTAAATGCTGAAAACGTCGATGAAGGATAAAGCGTAGGTCTACTTTTTTTTAAAAAAAAAATTCCGATTTTACCAAAAGAACGAATAACAGCACAACGATCCTCATTGTATGTAAAACTAATAAGCCAGTTTCTTCGTTCTTTTCAAGTCTAGCTGAGCTGAAAATATCTTCAGCATATGGGTAAATAAAAGCACAGGAATGGGAGTTCAGTTCTTTAAAAAGCAAAACTTTACAGAAATTATATATGTATGTGCGAGTATTCAAAACACTCACCATAGATGCACATAATAGATATTGCTTGATTCGTCATGCACGAAACAAACTTTCAGCAAGATTTCATTTTTTGTGTGGATATTCCACGTACAATAAAAATTGATGACACTGATACGACTACACCATCAAATCTATTCATAAAGAAATTACGAATCATTATATTCGTTATGGTTATTTAACCCCACTTATGAATGCATGATACAGATCCAGATGGTTCTCATTGTACATCAAATTGCATAACTTTGTTGCATGTACCGAGTAGACGCATTCTTATATACATGTATCTAGGTTATTCACACAGACATGATAAATAACCTTAATTACATGTACATGTACGTTTAAAACTGGCAAGCTTCGCATATTTATTACTTTCCGGACAAAATTCGAGGTGATCAAAACAGGCAATACTATAGAAAAAGTTTTCATCGGCCTAATTTCATATATGCAGAATGTACATGTTCCATAATCATCATTATGCTATTATTGTTGCGAGCATTTTATTGCCAACGTATGCAAAGAACTTGCTCCAGTAATCAGTTAAGGGTGGTTTGGTATGTTCATGAAATTTCATTTAGACAACGTACTGTACATGACTACTGCAAACATGTACGTCTCATGCCTTTCTGATCGATCAATCTTTGCTGCGTGGTTTAATTAAAATGCTTTTACAGCTGGATTTTTCATATTTAGTTTTAAGGATTAGGTGAGCGCCTATGAGACTGGTATGAGACATGTACAGTATACAGTATTTATGCATGGCGGGTAAAACTCACAGAGAAAACTTTCGTAAAATGAAATGAAAAAAATCTTAAGATCTTAAATATTAAAAGAGATATTATGGTAAATTAAGAGTACTGCAGAAAGAAGTTGCATAGAAGAAACATTAATGCACGAACACTTGCTGTACACCCTACATGTAGCTGTAACGCAGAGGTGCTCAACAACCCACTTATGATTTCAGAACCTAATTGCGATAATACGACAATGTCGCTAACAAAGAGTGATTACAATCACCATGATAAGTAAATTACCCCTAAATACTGGCCTTATTACGAGTTAATGACAGATTGTATTGGCATTCAGTTCATTATATATCTCCGAACCCCGTAATTCATTCGTTTTCATCAGTGCGAATCTACAAGCTTTACTTCAATCATATTCATTCAATATCGTCCAATGGCTCGTTACGTTAATGATGTACCATTTGAACTAAACCTTAAAGGTGCACTTCATAGTACAACCTGCATACAGCTATGTAGGACAGACCAGCAATGGAATTTTTATATCCCAATCTATTGTATCCCATACGTACAAGTATTATGACTCATAACGTATGTCCGTCCCTCTATCTATATATCTACTTAGGTGCCTATTTTCGTGAAAAAAGTTAAAATGTAGATAAAATTCTTTCTGGGACCAAATTCAACAACATGTTCCACATAATCATCAAGTTCATTATAATCAAAAACAAAGCCAACGTTAGGCTTGTTAGCAAAAATCGTACTGTAAACCATTATGCCGAGTCTGAATAACTTGTACATTTGTTTATACATGTAATTTACACTTATTGTAGAGGGGCAATCAGCTGACAACAATGTTGATTGTCGCTGAATTGACCTGAATTGCTTCATCAGTTGTAGACAATGAAATCAGAAAGATTTACCTTAAACTTGTCCTCCACTCCAGCCCTACTCGACTCAAACTCTGGGGAATCCAAAAATTGCTTGGCATAGATGTGATGCAAGAAATGATTGTCCGTCATCACATTTACTCTGAAAAATGCAAGAGCAGATGCGATTAAAGTCAGTACCTGCACAGTATACAGTACGTTTTATTTTAAATAACCAATCGAGCAAAAAAAAAAAAATGAAACTAAATTTGAAACTTATGAAAATGTGCAGCTTTCTGCACTTAAGAGAAAGTGTAACTAATACCAGCAAAATAGGCGACAAGATGTTATTTTGGCGAGCGTGTTGGGATGCGCCCGCTCAATTTAGAAAGAGGAATCCGACATTATATATCTTTTTGAAAATACACTGTGCATAATTGCCGATCATTAATTTAGTGATTTTGAAACTATCTATGATCACGAAAGTACCCGAGCTAATTCTTGCAGGTCTCTGTTTAATTGCTTCCTGAAGATTAATAATTAGGTTGCAGGTAAGCAGATAGTTTCATCGTGAAAATGATCGAGATATGATCCTCTAGCAATGGAGTTATTGATTTTGGCAATGGAATACTGCGCGCGATGAACCTTCGCATAGCATTAAACAAAATTATGTCTGACTTCGGTGTTTATTGCGCAGATAAAGCGCACCATAATATGGCAGGATTTCTGCAAGTCGATTTCTATCAGACTTTTGTAAACGATCTGAAATTTAATGGGGCAGATCCATTTCACAATTCAAATATACATGTATGCTTCTGTTTTAGTCAGAATGTTTAAAAAAAATGTAGATGCACGTGCCAAAATTTAATGTAAAACAGACGTAAGGTACCGTGTTTCGGAAAATCGACACGAATTCAGCATTAGCATAATAAACATGTATGCCCTGAATAATTAATCACATTGCTGCAGCATGAAACTTGAAATTATGTCGAGGGCTATCACGTACATGTATACGGATACGCAAAGTACAAAACTGCGTAATAATTGACCGTTTGCACGTAATTTCAAGGGCAATTAGCTAAACAAGAACCGAAGATGGTTCCCATAATATTAGAATCCACTGAATCCCCCTTCTCTTACTCGAAAAAAATCCTAAATTAACGAGCAACTACCATAATAACTTTCAGTTTCTCATACAATTGATATTACATGTATATTGTAGCACCTCCCCCATCAGACCTCCAAAAGACATGCAATTATCTGGTCATAATGCATGAAGAATTGTACATCACCCGCATACTAATCACCAAAAATTAAACTAGGTCTATTTTTAGAAAAATCAAAAAAAAAATAATAAAAAAAATAACGGTATACACTTACAAACAACTTATGATTTGAGCACGAAAAACGTACTTGCGGTAATTTGCAATCGGCATCCCTAGTTACCACGCAATTCTCAATGATGCAATCATGCAATAATCATGATTGGCGATAATTTCCTATACGTTTCATAAATACTGTATTATGTGTAACGTCATACGTGGAAATTAACCCTATTAATATTATTGATTTCACAATTTGTTGTAGGCCTATTGATTCTGACTTAAGGCCCATCGCAAAAAAAATGACCATGATAAAGAATGTCTCCTTAGCAGGAGCCCTATCATAATAAAACTGTGGCAATGTCATGACGGGTCATACATGGACATGTATTTACATGTACTTACTTTAACGGGCGTGAAAGAGAACGACGACAATACACCATACTCATTATAAAAACTGAATAATTTTATTCAGTATCTCCAGTCTATTTGAAAATCCCAACCGTATATGTCCTCCTACTGTTTTAAGACACAAACTTGCATTGTCGTCCAACAAAAGTTGGCGACTAAATGCAAGCAGCACTACCTCCAATCAAAGTAAGATTTCCTATTTTATAACATCTCTGGAATGTGTCATGTGAACGGGAATGCATAGATTAGCGTAATTTGCAATTTTCAACAGTAATTCAAGAATTCATACGACAGGAATAATGATCAAAGGTGGACACAACGAAATGTACAGCTACCAGTAATGCTAAGGTCAACTACAGTACAAGGAAATGATATCATGATTCAGAAATATTCACAGTATGAATTACTGTATATTATGCGGCCGAATAAAGCGGATGATTTTAATTTGGCGCTGCGTCAAGGGCGCCCCTTACTTAAAAAAAAATATCATTCTAAGTCACTGACATGTACATGTACATGTAGCAGTTTTGTGAAAAAATAATGGCGCGGATAATTAATGCACTAACTTCACGCAATAAGTGAAAGTACGAAACTTGGTATGAAAACTTAAGAACACAAACTCAAAATTGACTTACTTTCCTGTGACTAGAAGACCCAAGCGGTCAGTTCTGGTCAGATTTTGCATGGCATAAGCCTCTCCTGTGTGCAGCGAAAGCATCTGTCCATATTCCATGCTAACGAGCTTTTTGAAGAGCTGTCTGGAAACCTAAAAAAGTTTTAGAAATGTTGAACTTTTGCATAATATAAATACATCATCCCTATCAATTATTAGCTTGCAATGTACATGTAAGTTTGCTCGATTTAGGGTCTATAGTCGGCTCAACGAAAAATGACAAATTCTGACAGCCAGTCAGAGGGATTCCGCCTATTGGTAGGTTCCTCCTGGCTATTCCGACCCTATACTAGCTGGTAAAATCAACATGGCTGCCATAGCTATACTTGC
>JAQFYZ010000966.1:0-29702 GCA_034695085.1 Cylindroiulus punctatus
TGATAAAAATCGGAATTCGAAGCATTTGTTCACATGAACACTTTGTAAGCACGCCATAGTTCATGCAGATTAAGGCCATGCAAACGCTTTTAAGTGCAAAATGTGATAGCGATTGTTGAAACTCATTTTTTGCTGATAAGCGCATAAAGCAAACGACCTTAACCTTGGTTAATTCATTGCTGCAACGTTCTCGAATTTTTTAATTCAGCATGAAATCGAGAATTTGGATCAGGCGTTAATGTTGGTAAGTTATCTTCTAGCATCGCGCACTGGGGGTGCTTGGCACCAACGACTGAATCGATCAATTGTTGGCACAGTCAGGATCAAGTGACAAATGTCTGGAGAAAACTTTCCACTGAAGGGCTGGGTCTGTGCCCTGAATTCGGTGCGATAAGACCCGTGTTTTATGCAATACATGTAATGGAAGTATGGTAATATCGTGGTGGTGGGTGCTTGTGTGTGTCAGTATTTGGGACGTTATATATTCCAGTTTATGCTTAAAAAACTTTGAAACTAAACTGATGGAATGCAGACTCTAAGTAATGAACGCACTCAAGAAACTACTTGGTCAGGGGATATTAGAAACCGTTTGATACACTTGAGGCAGTATGATACAGCAGGAATGGGGATGTGTGGGACGAAACTTAAATATGGGAATTTCCTAGAAAAAGTACTGGTATAAATTGTAAAAATCGTATGCCAACTTGTTCTCAAAATATGGATTTATGTTACTAGAGTCAGTGAAATTAGAGGAAAAGGGTGGGACGAAGTTCTTGTATAGGTAGAGCCTTCAGATAATGTTAGTGTTTTACTTTGGATATTTCATGAAAATCTAAGAATGTCCATAACTGACGGATCAATCTTTTCGAAAATTTGATAGAACTTTGGAAAAATCAAAATCTGAGGTTCATAAATTTGCTTTTTAGTGTACAAGCCATATATAGACTTGTTTGAAGCCCCACGTTTGCAAATGCAATAAATATAACAGTGACACTCGCATCATCTTGAAAATCCGACGTGGTTATGCCTGCATTTCGAGGCCAAAACATTAATCCTTGAAATTTCCAGCCAGCAGGGAACGCTTTCGATATTACACACACTTGGTGTTGTTTGACTTATGATCGTTTTGCTTCTTACGAGCCTGTGTTTCGTAGTCTTTGTAATTTTCGAGTGGTTTTATAAGAGGAAAGCTGACCCTGATGCATATTGTCAGCGCAGCGCCCATTTTCTACCCTTTCTGTAAATAGTTTTGACTGCAGTTTATTTTGTTAGTTTGCATTTTTCGCGAACTGAAAGTGGGCCGAAATTAGGCTCAACACCCATTATTTTCACTGCGGAAATGCAGTTCATTACGAATGCTCTGAACGTATAGAGTCGTTAAAAGTTGGCGCAGAAACCTAACAAATCCTGCACGTTTAGGAGACAAAATCTGTTGCCAAACGCTGTATATTGGGTCGTTTCTGCCAAATAATAGCAAAGCAGGATACCATAATTGCCGAACTCACCACATATCGGCATCGCACAAATTTTATTCATAAACTTCCCTATTCTGGATTCACTTGGCAAAAATACCTAATAAAAGCAGCCCTGCCAGTAGATCACTGCGATGATAATATTTCATGCCAATAATCATATTTGCATTAACTTCTGCTGCTATACGATTTATTTGGGGTAATGCTTTTCTGTCATGGTGCTTCTTACTTGTTATAGGCCAATTAGGTCGTTATATTTGCTCAATTTCGTAGAGAACGCCCTTTTCTCGATTATTTTCTCATGTGTCTTGGTCATTATGCACGTAAATGCGGACTGAAATATAGGCGATAAATCCATACTGATGAATTAAGTACAAAAAATGAATGCAGGCACATAGTGTGGTTTGAGGTGCCAATTTCACTTCTGCATAATTATGGAGCTGTCCAGAAGTGACAAAACACGTATCTGACACTAGTGATTTGCATGTTTTTGCACATGCGAGACAAAGGAAATATTACGGTTTTGACAGATGGCTGCCTGGCCATTAGCATGCAAAATCAGGTTTCATGTTTTATGGTGTGGCCGTCATATTTCCAGTTACCAGTCATCATCATCATCCCTCGCGTGCTGATTTCTGAACGTCCATCAATTTCGAGCGAGGTTTACTTCCTTTTGTACGTAGTCGAGTTTATCAACTTGTAATGATAATTCGCTGTCGTTATTGGGAAAAAATTAACGGTGTATTTTCAATAGATGTTAAGTTGGAAAATAAAGGGACACGAAAAGATAAGGTTTTGACGGTTTGCCAAAACACCACCTATGGAGGCTTATATTTATGCCCCAAAAGCTAAACTTTGCAACATGTTACTAACTTCTTCAACTGGCAGCTGAAATTCTGAGCGATAACATGCAGCAATTTTATTTACATTTTTTTTATTGGATACAGCATTAATGCGACATAACCTTGTCCCTTGAATTGGCACACCTGTACTTTTTCATATTGTCCTCGGGACTAACCCTTTCGATTTTTAAAACCTCGTGTTTTATTTCCATGGTATTAGGGCGGGGTATTTATAACGCCAGCCGTTATATTTCATGACGTTTCTGGTTTATAGTGTGCTGTGTGCCTTTTTATATGGATTATAAGACCGTTTTAAAATTAAATTACCGCTTTTTCAGCAGCTGTTCTATTATGAATGCCATGCATTTCGATAATTTTGGTGCCAACGCCCTCCTGCACGACATGACTTATTTTTTATTTGATTGTTTCTAATAATTAAAAATCAATGCGAGTTGGTGAAAAGCAAGTTTAGGAGACTGTCCATCATTTCTGCCCTCCCACCACAAGTTGTTGCCCGTGTGGCGATTTTATTCCAAACTCTTCATCCAGGTGTTGTGCATATGTTCTGGACATTGCCGTCGCCTGCCTGTACGTGTCTTGCTTTGCATTTATATAATGCAGTAATAATGGTGAGTTTATGGCCTGTTACAACTTACACACTGCGAATCATTGCTAGAGCCACCATGCTGTTTCAACTTATGAATGAGCACCAATTTCTGATTAATTTACATCAGCCAGACTTCCTGATTGACTGATGGATTTCTAACCCTTTTTCTACCATGCTTTCTAAGTCTGATAGGCTGACTCTTCGAATACGTTAAAACTGGTAATATCGAAGAAGGTCGTCTTATGTGGAATTTTCTGAGAAGCGAACTTTAAGGAAAATGTCAGGGTCATGTACATGTAGGCCGTGATTTACGCTTGTTTTCGTGGAAATTGTAACGTAATTGGGCAAGTGGTGGAAAGTTTCGACCGTCTGAAGGATCAACACTATAATTATTATGTAACTGGTCTAATCAGGATTACGGATGTTGGTTGCACGCGCAGGATATGTGCAGTATACATGTACATGAAAATCTTTTATCCCGACCCACATTTTGAACGTTTTCTGCACCTATCTTATGAGCCTTCGATCTGTTTTCGTGTGGAATTTTACAGTAGACCTAGTTTGTTTTACGATGGAATCGGTTTCCTTCGATTTGAAATCGAAAGCGAAATTGTAGTGGAAATCAATCGAGTGGCCTACATCTTCTTTTATATTTGAATTTTAGATGAAAATTCCCCTGATTTTCAAGCGAAAGTGATTTCTACCATTTTAATGTGCAGTTTTATGGTTTAGTAAATTGATTAGCTCGAATGCAGGCAAACTGCCTTACTAGATTGACTAGTAAAAAGTTTCCATTCTTGAGCAACTTCTTTATTAGGGTTTAAAATAATACAATTGTATCAATATGCACAGTACCGTTATGCATTGCTGTCTGTTTGGGAAAAATGTTTTGAAAACGAAGATAAAGGATTGAGGCGCAGTTTCCAGCGAATGTTTTGGTCACAGTAAATTTTAAAGGTGTTGCACGCATTTGCTCGTAATTGTAGGTTAATGTTTATTTTATTCTTGTTTTTTTTTGTCGACAAGATTCGTTTTTATTATTTAACCCATTAGCATGACTTTGTACACGTTCGTTGTCCACCGACGATGTTTTTAAATAGAAGAAAGAGAAAAATGTCACCAAGTATGATTGCTGTGTTTTTCCTCTCCAAAATTATAATTTACTATCAACATACTAGTAGTGATTGGATTGGATCACACCTTACAAACTTTCCCAGGCATCCTAAATCTGTAAATGATCTTGCCCTATGTTCAACCATCTTGGAGCACATAGTGTGACTAAATGGCTTTAGTTTGATAACCCATCTTAGTTACATGCGCGTGTACATTGTAACTAAATGAAATGGCTTTGGCTTGGTAATCCCCTGTAATGAATTACCTGTTTTGTTGGAATGGGCATAAAAGTCAATGTATGTCTAACCAGTGAATAATTTTTATAGAAATTTTCAGGGTTTATTCATTCTTAGCAGTCATCAACTTTTATTTTCTTTGCATTGAAGGAGTTTAGCATTAAGTAAAGGTTGCATGCTCGCAACAACATTACATTTTTATGTTACAAAGTGGGATCGATACAATTAAGAAACCATTTGAATATTGCCAAGGAAAAAATATCTGCTCGTGCATAATCTCGTTGCTTGGTGCTCATGAAGTCAGGAGCTGAAGTGCTCAATCTAAGCAATCTTCCGAATCAGGAAGCTTCTAAAAAAGCCACTCCAAGTAGCACCCTTGTTGTTAATGTTTCTCATGGGGAAGGGGGTGACCCATAGCCGCGAATTTCATTACCAAAACGAATTGGTCGATGTAAGCCCACCACGGGAGGTCTCTGGTTGCACCACCCTCGGCGCCAACCTCAACGCCACAAGGAGAGCGTGGCCTTCTTCATCTCTTATCCTGGCAGCAGTTTTGGTGGCCATGATGAATCATGATTTAATCAACCCAAGCCCGATACAGTACCACCATCTAATTGCTGGCTGCTGTTCTGCTCACTCCCCCGAGGATTTTTGTTTTCACGTGGAAAATGTTTTTTTCCGACTACTTGGACCAGGTTTTGGAACAGATACGCTTTGGGACTCTTAGCAGAACACTGCAGCCTATGGCACGAGTTTAACAGCTCCCAAAACATTGAAACCCTTCTTCAAATACCACTCGTGTCTTCGGCTGAGTACGTTTGGAATTGTGTAACATGACCTTACTTCACACATCGCAAGATTTCAGCAGGAAATTAGACATTGGGTGGAGGAAGTAATGGAAACATTAGACTTTGAAGAGCAGGATGAACTTCACCGTCTTCCCTGGACCCTGTTTCATAGAAAATGATGAGTGTGACGAGTTAATGAATCTGGTAACTAGCAGTGAGGACTAAGGAGTTGGGGCTTCAATGTCATGAGACAACATGGTATGATTGTTGGTTAAGAAACCTGAAAACCCTAAACTACAGCGGTCATGTACATGTAGTCATCAACTACTGACACTCTTCATTTATCACAACCACCAGATTTGAGCAGTTTCGAGGTGCACGGGCCCCACTACCTTTAAATCTACATAAGGATGGTCTTCTGAATTTTAAAATATTGATCAAAAATTCTATTAGATGCTGTCCAAAGCTTGACTAAGCCAATTCCAAGATGGATTTAGGCTAAATAGTAAAGTAAGAGCATATTATTATAATTAATGTGTATTAATATGGTTCGTCATATGAATGAGAGTGGTCATATCAGGTGTCAGAAAGTTCCGGTATGATGCCCATCGATATGGCAGCCCTCAGATACCTTCTTAAATCCCTAGGAACTCTGCCTCTGGATGAAGTACAAGAACGAAGTACGTGACATCAGAAGACCACATCTGTGTCTCAGTGAGAGGTCTGCTCACACATTGTTTGTCACTTCGAGCACGTGCCACCGCTGACGTTCGAAACGTTATTAATTGTTAGTTATCCTATATCGCCAAGAGGCCATGTCCCTGACAGATATTTGAAATCAATACTCCTTAAGTTCGGACCACGAACCTTCTTTCTCGATGGCTCTTGGCAAATCTGTGTCAAGAACCAACATTGGCAAAATCGAGCGAAATGATATTGCTGTCAGTCCATTCATTGTAATGCTATTTTAATCTTGACACGAGCACTGGAGTGACAGGCTCTGCAAAACTATGGTTTGGTTTAATCGCTGTAACTGTACTTCACAGGATCTATCCGTTCTGTAGTCGATTGTGAAAACTGTTAACTCCAAGTGCACTTATTGGAGAAGAGCCAGTCAACATTCAATCAGTCTTCTTCTGTCAACCATTTCCCTGTAACGTTTTGCCAAACCAAGTGCCAATTAGACCTACATTGAAAATGTAGTCGAAATTGTCTCCATTAATCAGTTTTCGAATAATTACTGATTTTGGACTAGAGTAATCGCCTGAAATAAATTAAATTCAGGTTTTTGAAGGTAGTGTATTGTGCACCGCAGTTTTCAGCTTTTTGGTCTGTCAGACCTCCTCATTAGCAGCTGTGCTCTTGTCGGTGCTTTATCTGAAATCATGAATTTACATAAATTGTCGCTAAATTACACGAAAATCGCTTTTTTCTTCTCATTACTCGTTTTTACTCTTGTTTGGCAATGTTGCTGTTGGAAACGAGCAACATTTTTTAAGCCAAAAATTCATCGATAAGTAAAAACTCAAGGATTGCGGTCGCCCCCGCGGAAATATGTTTCATCGATTTGCGGTTTTGTTCAAGATCCAGTACCTTAACATTGAAGGAAAATTCCACTGATGTCCGGTTGGAGCATTTGCTGTGGCGCCACAGTCGACCAGATCAGAGTGCGAAAACAAATCAAATTTGAAGAAATTGGCCTCCTGCAAGCACGCCAGCTTTCTTTTTAATCCATGGCCAAACATGGTGCTCGGTATTTCACATCTTCGTTTGGCGAAAATTGGTTTTACCCTCGGCTGACTCACTATCACTCAAAACCAGCTTAAAAACAGTCGTAATTTATGCAAGCTTTGACTCCGTCGTTATTAAGATCTCTCGAAAGTTTATTTTGGGCGTAAACGCTATTAAATTTTAATCAGATTTTCAGAGAAATCTGTAAATTTTATTAGCCATTAAAGGTTTTTCCCTTGCATCTCTTAATCGTTACATCCTAAATACACGTATGCTCCATTTGTTGCACTATGTGGATCTTATATGCGAATTTTGGTAATATACATGTAGCTTATTACGAATATGAATTAGTATCATGCACTTTATACCAATATAATTAAAGAAAAGCAATGAAAGAAGCTTTGGCTATATATGTTTATGCGACATTTTAGCCTTTTGGCCCCTAAGCAATGCAATGCAATGCACATGTAGACATAATGAGGAAGTAATTTTTTCCGCATGGCGCGTGAGTTGGCAGTGATTGCCTGTGGTAGTTTAGGTTAGTTTAGGATAAGATAGGTTTGGCTCGGGTAAAGTAAACATGAAATAGATTTAATTTCTACATCTAGGGCATTTTCATCTTGTCTATTAGACAAGCATAATTGAAATATACATATTTTGTGCACATTTGGAGTCCAGAAAATACCATACTGTTTATGCAATTATTTGTATCAAACCAATGTTTTTTTGGTTTTTCGGATGTTTATTCTTCACAGAAATTCAAAGTTGTTACAACATTTATTGTTTATAATTATTTTCGTGACGTTAGCCTTTTTGGTAGAAACTAAAATTCAGGAAGTTTTAACATGTAGATTTTCACAAAACTGTAATCAGATTTTAAATTTTAGATACTTGTCCATGTGCATTATTGACTTTATCATACCCATGAGGGGCGCGTGCACCCTTTTCAGTTTCAGGTTAGCTCCTTCCATAAAAGGTATTAGATCCTTGATTTAAGTAAGTGAAATTTGGCACAACAAGCCACAAATGCCCGTTGTTAAGTAGAAATTGAAATTGCAATGATCGGTTGTATGCAAAATGGTCGGTTTATTCGAACTTTTTTATGTGGGCTGTGCATGCCGTGCACCTGAGGATTAAATTTTCCTTTTATTGATGTTTATACGACGATTTTAATCCAGATATATGGCGTGGCTTTCATATTTTCCTTGAAATTTAATTTCCTTTCTCTGGGGGTGGCATAAAATATTGGAAAATTGAACAATGAGAGGGTGAATGATCCGAGATAGGACGGGTCGCGAGTAATGTATTCATTTTTTTTTGCACCCCCTCCGAATATTAATGCACTTTTACGGTCGCTGTAAATCTGCAATTTGCGTTTTTAATATGCAACAGATTGACATTTGTGACTCCGGATTAAGCGGTTGTTAGTTGGCTAATTAGGAAACGACTTTTCTAATGGCCTAGCATATGATCGTATCAGGTGGTTTAGTCTTTGCAGATTAAATTATAAAAAACATTCTTTAAGGTCTCTCTCCAAGTTTGAATAACTCATAATTGGTGAGGTGGCCAAACGTGTATAGCAGCAACAATGGGTAGAGATTAACGCGAAAATGTAGGAACGAATCGAAATGAATCAGTTTTTATTTTGAATATAAAGCTTTTCATAAAAGGCAACCTGCACAATGACAACTGAATTCCCATGTTCTTCAATTTTCTTTCTTTGGCATTACATGTTGAACCTTGATATACATTGCCATCTCTTGGAATAATGTGAATTAACGAATCAAAATAGCATTCAAATATAATTTAAAAAAGCAAGTGGTTCGTAGTTTAGGAATGTACAGGTATAAGCTTCGCAAAGCAATATACAGTGCATTAACCATTTTTATGTTTTAATCATAAGATTCGCCTTCATCGATTGTTTATGCATTCCACCTAAACTCTGATGAATGACTGCGTCGCTCAGCCGAACAGATTGACTTTGTGTTTTATTATTATTATTGTTTTAATGGTTATTGGTTTGAATTATGACGGTGCTTTTGACTTCATGGTCGGTGCGCGATGCAACATGCCATATAATGTCTAGAAATAGTCGTCCTCGTGTATGATTTTCGCAATCTTTATACTTTTATGCTGTTATACATTATACATTTTTGTAATCCTTATAGGGTGGCGGTTATCTGGTTACCTGGCCGTTTCTATGGCCATTTAAACGAGGTGGAATAACTGCTGTATGAGGGGGAGCCACTTAAGTTTATGTCTGCTGATTCGTACATTTGTTTTCTGGTGGGGGTAAATTAAGGGCATAGATTTTAAATGAGGCAAAAATGGAGCCCAACCAGAAAAGTCATGCAGTACGTTTGCATGCTTTCAAATTGTTATGGAATAAAACAGCTTTTCAGATTTTCCCAATATGGCGGCTATTATGATCAGCGTTTCCTAGCCTAAACTCAGGGGATTATAAAGGGCCAGCAGCCTAGATGCCAAGGAATTATAACGTCAATTTAAATGTCCGCATTATTAAGCCCAATTAAATTTCGGTTTTGGTGCCTAATATCGATTCTCTGGTTTTGTAGAGTGCCCGTCCGACCTATTGGTTTTTCCCTTTCAAAATGTCCATTAACTTCAAAAAATCCAGCCAGCCCTCTTCAAATTGGAAGCATTTTACTTGTAAATTTCATGGGGTTCTGTTTATACGATTCCAATTGCTGAAGCAAACCAGTGTTTAACTCTGCCTCTTGCAGTTTTCGTTCAATAAACAACTGGTAATGCCAAATTCAAATATTTACATTGGCTGACTGCTCCGTTTACTTTTATTCTCTTTGAAAATAGTTTTCCTTGAATTCGAACGGCTAATCTTTGTTTGGGAAGTCGAAAATGTGTTATGCAACTCTTTGCTGTACTTTTCGAAGACGTAAACGTGTGAGTTCCCATGCACCTTCGGAGGTATTTGGTGGTAAGGTGTTTAAAAGCTTAAACGTTTACGACGTGCCAGATGCACTTCCCATGAACAGAGGAATGTTAATTATCAGTTTCATGCATTCGTGCACTTTTATGACCAGTCTCGGTTTAATCAACGGTTCGCGAATTTTCCGATAAACGCTCCATTAAATGGCATGCCCAGTTGGCTGTACCTTATTAGGATGAAGTATTTTGTAGTCAGGGACGTTGCTGGTATCATTTTGTTAGCAACTTAGCACTTATTAGATGTATTGTGAAGTTATACTCCTGGCAGTACTGTGACAAATGTCTTTCATGACTGACATCTACATGTAATTTTTATCGTAAAAGTTAACCTAAAAATATTATATTCAGTCTTTCACTTGTTATGGTAAGGCCTATACTTATCTTGGCAGACACCTCAAATGTACATGTACATGTATGTTGAAAAAGACCTGTATACATGTACTACTTTTCCAGCCTGCCAGGTGTTTTACCACACCAAGGAATGCGCACAGGAAAGCAACAGTATTTGACTTATATAACAGTACCTCATTACATTTTGAGGTTCTTATTCCTGTAATTCCTGTTATTCTTGTATTGAGCTCAATTAGTTAATATTAAGGAATATAGGTATTATGTACGTTACCAATTCACTCCCCACACACACACACACACACACGTTACATCTGTATGCCGAATGTGGAGCAACATATAGAATAGAGAAAGTTAGGTTAGGTTACATAAAGAAAGCAGAAAAATATAAATAAAAAGAATTAATTACTGCAGCTATAGGACAGGTGCCATTCTTGAATATTGGGCAAGTATATAGAATAAATATTATGTTTGCATTTGGAGCAGGGCATATACCGTAGATATCCCCAGTATATTTTGCACCTCTTACCATGTAATGAGGGAAAAATATATTAACAACGACCTTACACGGTCAATTTAAACAAATTGTTCAACTATTTTGGCGAAGTACATGTTTCCGTACTGTAATGATAAATCGAATTTTCGAATATTTATTAATGATTACTGAATATTATCCCAATTTTTGATACTGGTAACTTATTGTCAGTATCGAAATAAGGTCCACATAAGGATATATTGCATATACATGTACAGGGTAAATAATGCTACTTGCACCTAGGTATGTGGCAGCACCATTGGCACTACTATAACTTGACAAGCTGTATAGAGCTGTAACCTTATTTAAATGCCACAATAAGGAAACATTTGAGAAACTTGTTTGTTTAGATGTGTTTAGTCTATTGTGCATGCACATACAACTAAATAATTGCATGAAATTGAGCATTTTGCCTCCAATTTATCCTAAATTTTGCTTTAAAACAGTAGGCCATCTACCGCAAGCAGGCGTGTTTGACGTTAGCTCGAAGTGTTCATTACAAATGAATGCCATTTCATGTGGTTTTTTTTTCGCTTTCTAGTTTGTTTTCATGGTGAAATAGCGCAAGGAATGACCTCTGCGTTACCGCCACACCCCACGCAATCGCGTATTTCCCCAATGTTTTACTTTTTTTCACCGAAATTAGCTTCCTGGTGCTCTCTTATAGCTAGGAGATGGTGTGCGATATACCACTGACCTACAATTTGACTGACCAGTGACTTACACGTGTTTATCACCGTGTTCGGAGAGAATGTTTGAATATTCATTTCGCCGCTTTTAATTTTTTGACGTGTTTTGGCTCGGTTTTTTTGCTATTTCTGGCCAGATTTTTGCTCCCGTCGTGTTTTGGTTCAAGACCATCTGATGGCCCAGAGAGCAGGCGCTGGACATTTTTTTAATTATTGGAACGAATTTCCGAAAGCTGACGTTGGTGCATTCTGGCCTCGATGGACACTAGGTGATTGCGTGGAAAATGCATTAGAAGAATGTTATTTTACGACAAAAATCGACCATAATGCGAAATATGATCTGATGTGGTATACTGGCAACTAATGGTGGATACATGTGATAAGCGCATGATATCTACTTTAGGTGTTTTCGGCTTCTAATTAATACCATGCACCTTGAGAACATGCCTGGCAAATACTGTACAATGGTTTGACAAATTTCAGATTAAATGAAGCGCCTCATGCGTACTATTGCAATTTAACAGTCCGTTAGTCTTGATTGGATGTGGTGATTGGTGTGTGCTGAATCGGCAATAAAATGACGAATCCAGTTAGTTGCAATTTTCGTTGACCCCTTAATTCCTGACGAGGTTTTGTAGGCCATAGAGATCAACGCCCAAAAACGCGCTGAGCTTTAATTTATTATAGTAGTGTTGAGCGGAATAATTCCGAGTGTGCTCATTTCGTCTCCATTTTTGACGTATTCGACCACGGTAAATCCAGCTAGGTTTTTAATTGTACAGCTCTGAATGTCCTACTCTGCACAAAGCTCCATGTTATATAATTATCAGAGTGATTATGGTGTTGGTGTACACTGTGCAAAAGCTTATGGAATGCTTGATGGTGTGGGTCAGCTAAATTGTGAGGGGGATAAAATTAACAAATGCCAACAACATATATTTCGAAAAAATTGAATGTTGTTTACAGTGTTTCCTGGGTAGCTGCATGGTTGTGATGAACATATGAAATAGAGCATCGTATGATAAATTGGAATATAACCGATTGGTCTGTAATAATCTTACCTGCCAAAAACGTATTTTGGTGACGAAGATGGGACAGGCATCGAAGTGTCACTTCAATTTGTCATTTTTGTGGTAGTGTACAGTTTTGCGTATAACTCATGATAGGTCTAGGGTAGTGTTTGTGCTTTTGACAGCTCTGAATAAGTGGTAAAAGTTCCAAATATGGTAAAAGAGCGTTGTGCGGTTGGAGGATTCTTCTATGTTAATTTGATGTAATCACCATGATTTGGGTCATTTTATTCACGAAATTCCGAATTGGTCGTTATTGATGAGAGCTGTGGCTTCTGGGAAGGGGTTGATGGGAAATTCCCCGCCAAATCGTGTCGGTCCAGCTCCGATTTCGCGGTTTTGTTTACGTTTTTATTTACCCAAAGCGTCGTTTAATTATTTGTTCGCAATTGCTCGTAAATCGAGAAGTGTGGCCAACGCCCCCATAAATCACCCAGCTACTTTTTATCTCCGATGTTTATTGAGACTCGCCATTGGGCCGAGCGCTATTGCAAACCTGTTGACATCTAATGAATGCGCAGTCATGGATTTATTTGGCATTTGGTCGGATTTGCAATGAAGGGCTAACTTATCAGGAATTAATGACGTATTGGCCGAATTAGCCGCCTGTCATAAATGGGAGAGAAACAATTAGGTTTCCCTTCGACAAAATCATTGCGAACACCGAGTCCATGTATGGTCAGTTTCCATCCCATTAAGTATGCATGTAGTTTTTGAACGTTTGAATTTCGTTGGAAGATGTGAGCATTGCCTAAATGGGTTTAATTGGCCAAGGTGACCACCGCCTCAGAGGTGTCTGTGGGTATAGACCCGTGCCTGTAAATGATAGCCTGCTGACGCGCGTATCTCACACGAATTGATTGGCAAGGACGTTGAAATTTCTACTTGATATGCTGGCCCAATGGGAGCATTAGCAGCAGTTTGTTTGTTCTAGGTAATGGAAACGCTTATGGTCGGTTGCACCATTCTCCAGTCAGCCAATGCGGCGGTTAAGACGGGATTTGACCAGTTGTACTAAGTGGCGTTTGGGCGAAACCCTAACGGACGTATTGGCCTTATATGGAGGGGAAGTTGCGGTACTTGTACTTGGTTACAAAGTGTGGAAGATTCCAGCACTCATAACCAAATACATGTACGAAGATTAACTTGTCAACAAAAATCTGATTTGGAAGCTGATTTGGTGTTCTTGGGTATATGCATTTTTTTGCCATCTCTCTGTTCATTTAATTATGTATAAAAATAATTGATAGGGAGTGAGGAAAGTTCTTGCTTTTTAATTACAGTTTGACAACAGAAATCTCTAAGAAGCCAATCTTATCGCAGAAAATTTTAAAATATGCGTACAGCTCAACTGAAATCATTAAACATAGTATCTTACCAAACACATTTTGACATACAATATTACAACAGAGATCTTTGAACATGCAATTTTACAAATACAGAGATCTTTGAACATGCAATTTTACAAATACAGAGATCTTTAAACGTACACAACCTTCTTGCAACAGGGATTTTCAAAGATCTTTAAAAATCTCTTAATGATCTACCAGAATATTAAGATAATGGTGAAATTGGCTGGTATTTTACGACAGATTCTTGAAACATACTTCACTCTTCAGACTTCATACTTCATACAATTTACTTACATCAGATATCTTTAAAAGGGAGAATTCGTTTGGAAATTCTTGAAGTCGAACCCTAAATACATTTGAGATTTTGCGGAATAAGAGAAAATATGGATTTTATACAAACAGGTGATTTATGCATAACCATGCCCAGCAAAGAATTTATGAGACATTGCGATATTGTATCCCGTGTGGATTACGGATAGCGTCCTCAATGCAAATTATTCAAGCAAATTAGAGCACGATAATGTTTTTCTTGTCCCAAACCCGCGTTTTTCCTGAAGCCCCGAGGGTCGTCCATTCATCAACGGCTTAGGATATGGTCTATGGCCTCATTAGGACATTGCATTTCGATCAAGATCGCAATTCTGCGCAAATTAACTCCAGTTTGCGTACTGTTCACCCGTTGCCTGCGTGGGCACCTCGTCCATTATGTCGTTGTTATTTAGGCTCTTGGTCTAGATTCTGCCATGAAATGAAGACATTGTTAAAAAAATAATGTGCTTCAATCAGTTTTCAGCGGGCATCCCTGCCTCGCGTGAACCCCATTAAATAATCTGCGTAATCTGCTAATACGTCGTGGGCGCCCAACAACTGACTTTAATTTGTTATCAACCTGAATGGACATTGATCGCTATTAGTTTTACTTACATGTATACATGGACATGACCATGCAGGCCTACCTGGACTAAACATGCGGGTTATGAGAACCTAGTCTGCGTGATTCCGATTTAATGTCATTCGAGATTAGGTTTTCATATTGCCCCAGATACTGTCATTCTAGTACTGGCTCTGTACGAGTATTTCCAAAACTGATTCATGCTTGAAATGAACTACAATTAAGAGTAATC
Source organism: Cylindroiulus punctatus (assembly GCA_034695085.1). Lineage (NCBI taxonomy): Eukaryota > Metazoa > Arthropoda > Diplopoda > Julida > Julidae > Cylindroiulus > Cylindroiulus punctatus. The sequence goes on from JAQFYZ010000966.1 coordinate 14,875, forward strand.
GGCGATAAAACTAGTGGTTTTCGTCGATGCGAGAAAGCATGGGGTGTTACAAAGAATATTTAGCTGCATCTCCAATATACGAAATAATTTTTTTGGCAGCTAAGTTTACAAGTTCTGTAAATCGGCAACATTCCATCGACTCCATAAATTATGCTTTAGCTGAACTTAACCTACTGCTTGCTAAGCGTTCCACTTCACCAGAATATTATTTTTATCCAATGCAAGTAAAAATTCGTGTATTCATTTTGCTTAATAGGCAAGAAATGGTTGAATCCAATTTAATAGACAAGCGCTTTAGTGTATTTAATAAATTAAATTGCGCAAAAAAAAAAACATGCAAATTTAAAGTTACAAATGTGCACAAGTTACACTGTTTATTATATTTCAACTTTTCTTGTCTAAAATACAAGAATGGCACCTGTCCAGGCAGTTTACCTTTTTGTACCTCATTCTAGGTGTTGTTCTTGTACTTTCTTGTGTTTTTCTTGGCTTTTTATGTTATTTTATTGCATAACTCAGCCTAACCAAAAAACGTACTTTATTTATTTAGCAGTTAAACCGCCAGGCAATCACTGCCAGCCTACGAGCCGTTAGGAGAAGCCTGCTTTCAAATACTATCCAAGGCAAAGCACAAAATATCTTCAATGCAGTCAAAATAAATACATGCACCTCTGAGATTGCTTCAGAGCCCCGCTCAATTCCCAAGTATGCATGGGTACATTACCCAAAATTTGAAAATAACATTAAAATGTGTAGGATATGAAGTTCTCTGCATGACGAAAGTGATCAGTCAGTGTGTACCGATGTTCCCAAACAATACAGCAAGCATTAATTATTAGATTAATCATTTTTGCTGATAATAAAATTATTTTCCTTGAATTGGGTACACGTTATAGGGTGCAAGTACGATTGTGTACTTTCTGATTAGCGGCTTTTGAGTAATGAAGGGAACAGTTGGAAAATTAGACCCTAAACAGACATGTACCCTATATACATGCACCTCGTATCATTACCGTAAGTTTCATAAAAACCTGATATTGGATCTTATTTTTCATTTTTGAAAACATAAATTTCTTGGACTGACAGAGCAGTATGGGAGTGTGAACAAATTGAAACGTTGCAAAAGTAAAAAGGGACAAGGTTGGTGCGTGCGAGAGGCGTCTGTCTGTTTAGGGTTAAGGGTAATTTCGGTTCACGAATGCTCGTACAATAAAATCTCCTAATTCCTAATTAAATTTCGCTATGCCGTCTGCAATTGCCAGTGACGCCAAAACGTGCCATTAAGCGGCGCGTGACAGCTTAAGGTTGTTGCCAAAGCGAGGATAAGTTTCGAAGCAACATATAGTAAGTTTGGCCAACTGCAGACCCCCAAAATTAATGGACGCCAATCGCATTCTTACACCGGGTGCATCTAAATCTTGTTCCAGGAATGCATTACGAATGCGACGCCATTCTCGGTCCAGTGACGCCAATGCGATATGCGCGAAGGATTTTTAGGACAAGCGTTTTTGTTTTTATTCGTGAATCATTTCGGGGGAAAAGGGATTTCGTTACCCGGTTTCTAAAAATGGTGGCGATGATCTGCTTATGCCCGGTTATGGCGGACGGGCAAGTTGCTAATTTGAGACCCTAGGCCTCGTTTTGCTCATCTCCACCCAGAAATGTTAGCAATTTCAACTGCAATCGTGTGACGTCACAGCTGGGCTTGGAACTGTTTCGACCTGTGGACACTGGTGTGGAAAGGCAGTCAAGGAATAAGGAGATGCAATCCATGATGGACATGTGTGGTTTTTTAGATGTAATCGAGAGCCAGAATCTACTGTGCATGGAAAATGCTTTAGTTTGTGTAAACTTTTTTGAAATAATGAACAAATGTGTTTTAATGCAACTTTATAGTTTCGAACATAAAATCATGCTAAAGTATCGCCAGTTTTATATGCAGGGTTACCCAGTCGATTATCTTGACATTCCCTGACAACTTTTCATCAATTTGCCTAAAATTATACATGAGATGTACGAATACATTTTCTGGAAAGTCTGGAAGTGTCAAGAAAATAAAAGTGCCAAGAGATTCTTGAATTGAAGATGTCAGGGAAATTGAAAGTTACTAGTATTTTTCAAACAATTTTAAATGCAAAAATGGATGACTTAGACTCGGAGCATGGCAATGTTGTTATCATAGCCTAATTAATATTGCATTTAAAGTAATGTAAAATTTCAGGAGAATTAATGAAAGAGGCTATAGGGAAGGTCGGAGAAATCGACTTGAATCTGGGTGGAAACCCGGCATGGAGATGGTGTCAACTTAGCATAATGTTCTAAACTTCTAAACGTCTATCAAAGTGCTGCAACATGCGATCAAGTGACAATTTAAGTGCATTAAATGTTACTTGTTGAAGTACAATTAACCGCACTAAGCGGGGTAGCCCTGCATGGGGCAGTTTATTGGTTGGCTGTTTAAGTTGCAAAGTTGCGTGCACGTAGCTAATTCGAGAATTCGCAGAGTGAATCATTAAAAAAACAATGGTCCGTATATGGCACAAGCTCGCTTAATCGACGCCTATTAGAAGTTGGGCAAAAAAAGCTTAAGGGGAAAAAAACAAAGCTGTTTATAATAAATTCAACACATGTTTTTAATGTTTCCTACCTCCTTGTACACCGATTCGCAGGTAAACTTTTAATGGCTTCTGACCGTATACGGCATTTCAGCGACAATTATTCACTTCCGAAATTTAATTTAAAACTGTTTAAATTGAAGGCCAGTTAACAATAGCGGCCATTTCTCGCTTTTGCGCAAAAAAAAAAAACGAGCGTGAGGCGCAATAAAGCTTAACTTTTACAATTTGTAATAAAATGTTTTATTTATTTTCGCCTCTGAAAAAATTAACGGTAATTATACCAGCATTTTACCAGCGAGGAGCGCTGCACGCTCGATTTACACGCAACATTGGGGAGAAATGTTAACTTTTACAACAACAACATTTTTTGCACACATTGATGGACTGTGGTTAGTAAATCCTGGTAAATCCATTCGCTGGGCATTAACTTGATGCAGAAGCCATGACAGTTTACAATCATACCAACCAAGGTTTAAACTGCTGGTTTAACGATTGCTGTGGCAAAAACTGAACTTACTTTTACTGTTTTCCAGATAAGGGCCATTACAAATTAAACTTTTTTGACATCCTGACCCCTTCTAGTCTATTGTTATCCAAATTGGACCTATTTCTGCATATTTCCCTGCTATAACTACTAGTTTTAACATACAACTTCAAGTAAGGTGACAGCCACAATCGACCACCCAAGCCTGAGTAAACTACTCGAAATTGGGTAAATAAATGTATGTTTTTTTCTTTGGTTAACGACGCGTTTTGGAATACATATTACAATTTATAGTAAAAGTATCGACGAAATACTTTTAAAATTGTAAAAGTGACTAGTTGGTGTGAACCAGCTCCAGATGAGTTGTGGCAGTGAGTTGGAATTTATCCTTGTTATTCCTTTTTTGTGTTTTATTGAACATAATCTGACCTGATACAACATAATGTATAGGTCTGAAGTGCCCCTAACCCCCAGGCAATCACTGCTAGCCCACATGCCGTTTGGAAAGCTCATCTTATGGAGTCTATGCTGGAACAGGATAATATAGTGAATTTTTTACTTGTATACATATACAGTATATGTGCGTAAAAGGGGATGCCTTGATCAGAGGTTTTAGCTAAAAATTACTTCTGATTTTTGTGTAATGAAGGAAGTTTATAAAGTAGATCTAACGGGAGCTTTTAGGTTAGCAGACGTTATCATTATTAATTGGATTATTTTTAATGAACTTTATATAACGCCCACCAGCCAAACTTAGCACCAACGCGACTTGTCTCTATAGATTCATTCAGGAGTTATGTGACACCAATCCCCCAACTTCAGACGTCTTTTGTGAACGACCCCCAGTCATTATGCACATAAGCATAATAACGAGACTCGCGTACAGGAAACCACTCGTTATCTCTAATTGCCCCTTTATTAATCGGTTGTTAAACGATGTCGTTACTTAGACCTTCTCCTCGATTGCCAGTTATTAAGCAGCGACATTGACAGTTAATATGCTGCCGAATTGACAGGGTGAAACAAAAAAACAAACCCGATGCATGTCGTGAATGCGTTTGACCTAAAAGCTCGCTGATCGCAGTTTATGGGATGTTGGCTCATTGCTTGGGCACCATTTCTTGTACCCCCTGCTTTTCACGCTAATTTCTCGCCCCCAGCTCGCATATCTAATGATGTTTTTTCTCTCGTTTTCTAGGTAAGTCGACAGTTTTGTTTTTCCTCATTGTTCGAAGATGTTGGCGGGCGTGAACCCTGCTGCAGGTACATTCATTACCATCGAAGAAGGGGTAACAATTAAAAATCGGGTGAGTCGCAATTTTCAACCCACCAATCGATTTTTTTCTCAGTCATGGGGTGACTGCATGCTAGGAACTTTAGGCAAAGTGGCACTGACCCTGAAACCCAGTGCTCTCAATCTAGCCCATGATATTTTTTTCTAAGGTAGATGATGCCCAGTGATTTATTTTATGACAAAACCTGGCGTCCTGCTGGTGATGCTTTTCTAGATTTCATATCACTGGAGCTCGGTTGTTGAAAAATCCCCTTTATTATCGTGTAACCAATTTGAACTAATTTGAAATTCAAGTGCGTTTACCTAAAACGCAACAAATACACGATGTTTGTCGCTGTTTTGTTCAACTGTTTTGTCTGAAGAGTTCAATACACTTGTTTTATTTTTTTGTTTTCTCGCTTTTTTGGGTTTTTTTATTGAAGGGGAAAGAGCCTTTGGGTGGCATTGCCAGCCAATAAGAATCAGTTATTTCTGGTTATTTAGTCTTCAGTGATCCTGGTGGAAACAAATGCGTTGATGTTGTTTAAATCAGCTGTTCGTAATCTGCCTGTGCAATAAATATCCCATCAGCTGAGGTTAATCTCACATCTAAAACATGACTGGGAATACATGTACATGTAGGTTATAACACTCAACAACATACAAGGCACGAGGGGAATATCCCCCTTATTGCCATAAATCCTCAGATGTATTAAATATTACAAGACGGTTTAAGCTCCATGGTTTACGGATATTAATAGGTGATGTTTTTTTTTGCCACACAAAAACTCACTGTGATTGGCAAGAAGTGTTTTTGTAGAGCTAGTATCCATTGCTATTTGAATACTGAAGCTTGCAAAAAAAAAAAGGCATTAGAATCTTGAAATGAGCATAAACTACAGCATGGAAATGCAAGTATGTTGATGACTGCACTACTTAAAAAGTGTTGGGCTAAGCACACGACTTGTCTCTTTCTGATATAGTTATACGTACGGTAGCTATGGATCCGTAAAAAGTTTGATTAAAATTTAATTGTCTGGAAATTTTGCAAAAAGTTCGGTGAACTTGGAAAAATCAGGGAAATTTGATTCAAGAATTCCGGCACTTTGGATTAACGGCAAATAGTTTGCTTTTAATTTAATTTTTTTTTTTACATCTTAAGGGTATTAGGGTGAAAGGGTTAGGGTTACAGCAAAATGGTACTGGCATTATCAGCAGTGGCGTGGAGCATTTACGTCGACTTTTTCGGGTACAGGGTGCTGATTCTTGCCGTGTATGTGCGGTATAGGCGTGACCTCTATTATTTGAATGCCAAAAACTCAATGCCCTTAAAACCAGGCTGTTTTGGGCCACTGTTTACGAATTTTGCCGCCAGGGAAACGTGTTTTGGCAAAACGTTCACGACATTATCTGAACGCAGCCCTGCTGCAGGCACTGCAGTTTGAAATTTGGGTTACAGCTAGAAACGCATTTTTGTTTTCAAATATTTATTTTCATATTCATATCTCGTGGTGCCTTTTGTGCAGCTCAGAAATGCGAATTGCATTAACAATGGGGTTGGGGGGAGGAATCTTGCAATGATCTTAAGATTGGTAGGCTAGTCGCTAGCTACGTGGTGCAGCATTCGTGCATGCCAATTTACTATTTAGTTTTTTGTGGAAAAAACCCTATAATTCACCGATGCGATTAGCTTAACACAATCATCGTGCTATTTTATGGGAGTTTTATATCGGTCGTAAATTCCGATTGTCTTTTACTGCTTTTCTCATCAATTTCAAATGCTTGGCAGAGCGGTCGTCCTTGCTGCCCGATTGCCGCCAGGGGGCGCTGCCGCTCTCGCGGCGCTCCCTCTAGTGTCGCACAATGCCGCGATGCCATTAGCGCGATCGTTTGGAAAAGGCGGTGAAATTTGCATAAAAAAGGGAAAGTGGATTTAAAAAATATAAAAAATGGAATAAATTGCAATTGAATTTATGGCCGGTGATGGCGTGCGATACTCATCAAGGACAGACTTAAGTGCATGACCGAAAAACCTAATGGGGGCTCCAGTCGTACTTCCGGGTGCGACCGCTAAAACAGTGCGATCCAATTTGCATATGGCGTATCTGGGAGATAGCAGAAAATGAGAAAGTTTTCAAAAGTGAACCACCCTCGTTCTACATGCTACACCTGGGGTTTCCTCGTGTTTTCAAAGCTAAAGGAAATTGGTGTTGCCAACTCAAATGTATGGCGAGTTGAAAGTCATGGTGTGTAAATAAGGACTCCAGGAAATGCATTCGAGAAATTGCCGCATGGTGATATGCACAAAATAGTACTCGTGGATTTGCAATGGTTGCATACATATGATATGCGGAACTTGTATCTATAGTCGCGTTTAATGAATTATCTTAAATGATAACGACTATTTTATGCATGAATCACTAGTCGTCATCTTGAATTTTGTAATTATGCTTTCTGTGAGACACAATGGATGCAGTCATTTTAATTAGCTTGTCTTGCATGTAAATCACGTGACGTCAGTGCTATTTTATAACAATGCATCCTTTAAATGTCATTGTGAGATCATTTTCAATGCGCATGCAGAGTTGGAATACAACTACATTACGTAATTTGGTCATTATTTAATCATTTGAAGCTGAAGATCCCTAAATAATGAGCTTAACTGCAATGTTAATGATTGGCTGACTCAACAAAAACTAATTTATGATCAATGATAATGGATTTTCTTCAACTTGTTGGGGATGTGGAGGGTAAATACTAATACGAAACAGAAAGGGAAGCGAACTAGCTAGATGACTGAATCGCTAAACATAAATCCATTGTTATTTCATTTTCTTCGTTATGAATTATTTAAACTTGCAATAAAATTACACACTCAAGAGTGCTGATTATCACAGCTTTGCTGCAGATTAGCATGGCTCTGAAATACACATAAGTGGGCATCTCCTAACAGCTCGCAAGCTGGCAGTGATTGCCTGGCGGTAGTGGTTATTATGCACATTTAGATCAGGGTCTGATTGAGGATCGGGGTCTAATTGAGTTGAGGCATATCTCGTACTCTTATAAGTGCATGTACAATAAAGTGCCCTGTTGGGGCATGAGCCTGGCTAATTGATATTTGGTTCTTGTTAATATTCTACTCATTATCAAGACCACTTAGGATTTCATTATCATTTTTAATGTAAAAGCCTATCGAGTTTCCACGTGGAAATTTCCACAATTTGTCAGAAATTAATGGACATTTTTGATCAAACCGACCGTACACAAGCCCGATTAACGATCTTTGGCAGATAAAAGAAATATCTCTGGCTTTTTATGTCCACTTCAACTCGCCATGCCCGGAATAATAAAAGTCCGAAATGCACGTGATTTTCTGCAAATCGAATTTGGCTTACTCCCCTGCATCCCGTCGCATTAATAACGTTTAATGCGAAATGAATATGGGAGCGTTTTAAGGTTCGATTAGGGGAAAGTTTATAGTCCTCGTGAAGGAATGTCTCCAGATGCATTTCATGTTTTATGCAAAATGAAAAACTGCCATTTTTAGATCGATCTCTCCTTAAGATCTTATCGTCCATTAAATTTAACATGGCGCGATGCAACTGACCATATGCGTTTGGTTCTGCAGTTGTGCAAGGCAACTTGCTTGTTAGGAGCCTGGAGGTCGTAGCTGTATACAGACGTTTCAGAATTTCATTTAATTATTGAATTATTTATTGAGACTGCATGTCTTCGCCGTCAATCCCAAATGGATTATTTATTGTAATGAAAAGCGCATTAAGATGGCACGGAGGCAGCTGATGAGTAAGTCACGAAATTAACATATCAGCAAGGTTCCCCAAGTCCATCGCAGCATGCAAGATGGCCCGTTGCCTTTTTTGCGTCCAAAATAATGATAAGTGCGATTTGCATTTGTAAGGAAAGCTTTTTGCTTCGGTATTTTAAAACAGAGGAAGCCTTGAGATTCAATTAAGGTGCTGAGATACAGGCTCGGACACGTGGTGTGCGAATAATTCGTGATTGCAATCAAGGGCGCTGCCTGTATTGTGCTTTTTTGAGAGCCAATCGAAAAAAGAACTCGTTAACGTTTTATATGGAATTCCTCCATCAATCCGAAATTAATGGCGTTTTTGTGTCCGCCGCCATGCTGGCCTATGCCAAATTTATGTCCGTTTTTATATACAGAAGCAGTCGCCTTGGAAAAGCGCAGTGTATGTTTGCATTAATTCGCTGAAATTAAAACGAGTTTCTAATATTTCTTCCCCTCTTTGACTTTGAGCGGCCATTAATTCAGCAAGGAAACGAGATTTTTCCGAATAAATCTTCGAGCAAATGGGTTGATGCCTATCGTGGTAAATATAGTTGAAGCATTTGAGCGAAACTCAACTGTTTCTTTGATATTTCACCTAAACTTAAAATAGGCGTGGCTTTGTCATATTGCCAATGATTGCAAATCTGTTATTTGAGGAGACCATAATTGTACTAACCTACAAAAGAGGGTCTACAGGATTTGCTAATGTCATGATATGCTGTAAACAAAGCCTGCAATTGAAGACTTGAAATTCGAAAGGGTGAGTGTGCCAATAAAAGGATGCAAAGAGTAGTTAATATTTTTGTTACTTAGATCACTTTTGATTTTATGTCTTCAGTTTATGAACAAGTTTTTCATTTTTAAATTGGTTTTAAACTGCAGTTAGTATTATCATAACAAAGCTTTTATTTGGAAGTTTTGCTGTAAAATCAGATAAAGCCTTGATTCGCCATATATACGTGTATATCAAAGTGGTCTTTTCCTAACAGCTTCTAGGTTAATGCTAATGCTAGATAAATAAGTTACATTTATATGTTTGGTTGAGCACATACAAAAAATAATAATAATAAAAAAACATAACATAAAATGGATAACTTAATTTCGACAGCCAGGACATGTCACAAGTATAGAACTGAAATATAAATATTTCGCGCACATTTGAAGCAAGTCACCGAGCAACTGTAGTATTCATGTATATTCGTGGGTATTCGTTTCGACGACTTTCAACAACTCCAATGATATCGTCCTGCTCACCTGGTGCAATTTTGATTCTTGTAAAATTACTCCAGCATTTATTATAATACAGTCAAATTGTTTCGTAAAATTTCGCCTCCATGTACATTTACTGACTCGCGATTATTAAATCGAATCTTCCTAAACAGTCATGTTTATACACATGTCATGAGATGGAGTAAACCTGGTGTCAATTTAAACGGAAAGTCATTTGTTTGACCTCGAAAGCAATTCGGAAAAGAACATGGAGCACGTGTTGTTGGTTTTTAATGAAAATGTAACACCCTTCACAGACGCCTGCAAACATCACACGATCGTTAGTTAGGACGTTGGACAATTTACATGTACATGCACACTGTTGCAATGCTTGGTAGGTAAACATGGCCGCGATTTATGACGGCAAAAGCGACGCTTCAGGGTTTGACCGATGGTCAGTTTGTCCGTGGGCATCGTTTCTCCCCCTTCTCGACATTGGGAAAAATGCGATCTGGTGGTCGGCCTAAATAACTCCGCAAATGGCGGACGCTGCTCTATATACCTAAATTGAGTTTGGGCAATATTTCAGAGAGATTTGAAAGCTGCGAACCAGCGATAAATGGCCCAATTAGAAACGCTAACGACTGGCCAGATGGCCGAAAGCTGGCCCTGGAGCAGCTCAAAGCGGCCCTTGCTAATGGGGCCGATGGGGGTCACGTGGCGCCCTCTCGGCTTCTGGTTGTCGTTATATAAATCACCGGCGGTTTTCACGCGACCTCGGGTGCCATCTGTTCTTGTAATGTCCTTTTTAAGCACTGCCATTCATGCTACATAACTCAAAGAGGGTTGCTGCAGTCTCCATGCTGGCAGCCATCTTGAATTTTCGACCTCTGAGTCACGAAGGCTCGCAACTCGAGCGAAGTTGCCTAAAGTGTCACCTGACGGCCATCTTGAGTTTTCCACTTCTGAGCCTGAGTTGGGACAAAAATCAAGTTTTTCCATCAGTGGCAAAAGTACAAATGACGTTGAAGTAACATTAGAAGATCGTCTCCAGGCCTTGAATTTTACACTTCTGAGCCGGGACCAAAATCAAGTTTTTCCAGCAATGGCAGGAGTGCAAATAACGTTGAAGTAACAAAGACACAGTCTCCAGGCAGCTATCTTGAATTATCAACGTCTGATTCACAAAGGTTCATAACCCAAGCAAATCAGCCCGACAAGTACCTTCTGGCATCATCTTGAATAATCCACTTCTGAGCCAGAGTTGGGACAATAATCAAGTTTCTCCATCAATGGCAGGAGTGCAAATGACGTTGCAATGAAGTAACATTTAAAGACACTACTAATCCGAGCTTTTGGATCACCTGTGGTCTGACTTCGTCTGCAAGTGTAACAACAGCCCCTTACAAGGGCAATAAATTTGGATGCTGCGAATTCCTTCCGACTTCCTTTTCTGGCCATGGCACAGACCCAAGTTGAGTTGCTCAGCTGGGGCTGGCCAACCTTGACTTTGTTTGAGAACCAGGCAACCCGGAGAATTTATTCAACAGCTGATCTGTTTAATCGACGCATTGTGATGCAAACACGTGCGCGCCGCCATTTTGGCCCGGGTTTGTGCAACCCAAACACACGGGCGTGCCTCTGAAAAGAATGGTGCTATCAGGTGTTTTCGCTGTGTGCATTGTAGGTAATTAATGCAAATGTCTGTCAAATTTCCATCAATCTTGTCGTTGGTTGGCCATAGGTGGCGCAGCTTGAATGTGCTACAGCAGCGTACAAGTTGTATCGAGCAATCAGACAGACCTTATATGCACATATGCACATATAATATGCACCTACTGTATGTGCACATATGCACATATAATATGCACCTACTGTATGTGCTCATATGCACATATAATATGCACCTACTGTATAAGCACATATGCACATATAATATGCACCTACTGTAAGTGCACATATGCACCTACTGTATGTGCACATACATGTATAATATGCACCTAATATATGTGCACATTTGCAGGGTGTGGGGAGCACTTAACATTTATACTGTACGTGTAGATGGAGGGTAAACAGTTGATCTCCCACTTGAAAAAAATGCACAATGTTAACGATGCTATCACGCTATGGCTTGCTTTTTTCTCTTTTTTTTCGCAACTTTGTTTTTATGTCAAGCTGGACATTAACGACTTTCAACTTTTCTTGTACACGACTAACCGCAGCGCCGCCTGGTGCAGGCGGAGCCGTCGCGCCGTTGCGCAACGGATCTTGACCTTTGACCCACTTCTCGCCGCCCCTCGTTGACCCAATGCCCTTTACCTATAATCATAGCGCACGACGCAACACCCTGGCGCAGCGGGGGTGGCGGTTTTATGTGGCCAAGGTGATTAATCGGACGGACAGAGGGGGTGGGGTCAAGCGCTGGGGGTCAGTGGCAGGGCTGTTTACCAATGATCTGGACATACAAGGGAATTCCCCCACCCACGCCGCTTTCTCCTCAACGTGAGTCACTCGGAGGCTTGCAGTGTTGGGAGATCGCCGTTTTTTTATGGCGAAATTTGTTGTTTCTTTTAATCGCGCGATTATTTCGTTGTTTGTAACTTTATAATTTTGTTGTCGCCCTAATCGGCCGTCGCCATAAACGCCAACGCTGACGACCAATCAGGCGGGGGAACATTAATGACCGGCTTAAGACTTTGCTAAGTGAAAACTTTTGACGTCTCAAAACTTGCACCCTTGCTTTAGGACCTAAAGCATCGTGCAAAATGGTAGATGATGCAGTGGTGATGCAGAAATCCGAAAGCAAGGAATGCAATATAGGATGGGTCAGAAATAGGTTGACACAATGATCAATCATAACATGCAAACTTTAACGTACCTATAAGAATCGACATGGAGGTGTGGTTTGTTCCATGATGTCACACCGGGCCAAGCAAGTCGCTGCAAATTTAGTATATAACCAGTTTAAACAAGCTTAACGTGAGATGAGCACGTGACCTCGTGTTTCTTGTGGTGGTAAATCTACAACCAAATGCAAGAAAGCTACATTCCCTCAGATCAAGTGCCGGGTCCATGTATTTTGAGGTTTTCTGGGAGGTTTTTGTGTGTTTCGCAGCAATCTACAGTGCTATGGTGGCGTTATGTAAATGCATCGATGTTACCTTAAACTATGCAATCTATACATCTATCTGGTTTCACCAGACAACCCTGTTATGTAATTTTGAACTAAACATCAGATTAATCGAAGAACAGGGAAAATGCATTTCCTATAAATTAGCTATGGATAAGGGGGAAAAAAGATTGAAACAATATAGAGACAATACACCCAATAAAACAATGCAAAACAACAGGGTACACAGTACATGTGCGGCATATAATATACAATGTATGCAATGTATTTGGATAAGGTTTAATGAGTTTTAATGTGATCTTAATGAGGTTTAAGGATGTTTAATGATGCTTAATGATGAAGGTGGCGTTATGTAAAATGCATCGATGTACCTTAAGCTATTCACATCTATACATACATGTATAGGGAAACTATATATATACACACTGAAAATCCTTTATCAACACAATTTGCAACATATATGGTGTATTTGGATAAGGTTTAATGAATGCGAATTTCGATTTTTAACCAAAAGGAAGCGGATATGTGGTTTCCGCGTGGGCCCTATTTTTACTGTATGGCTTTAATCTTTTTTTTTTTTTCATTATCTACAGCTAATTTATAGGAAATGCATTTTCCCTGTTCTTCGATTAATCTGATGAAATTGGCTGATGTTTTGGTATAAAAATTACATAAGCTGTTACCTCATCCAAAAAAGAAGAGCGTTCGTTAGATGGATATCGTAACGTTATGAAACAGATTGGAAAACGCCATTTAAACGGATGTAGGGTTCATCAAAAATTAGATGCGCCGGTGAGATAATGGTGAGTTTGGGCGCATCGAAGCGTATGTCCACTATGTCGAACGATTTCCCCTAAAAGGTACTAACTACAATTGAAAGTTTGACAAAAATAACAAAAGGAATTTGACCATGTTTCCGATTAGATATACCTGGGATAAATAAAAGCAGTTGACGGCTTTTCTGAACTTTTCATTTCGTTCTCGAGGAAATTGCTGGTAGACTGAAAAATCATGTTCCGAAATTATTATTCGGCTGTGAGGTCCTCTGCCAACAATGGCAACACGTGACGTCGCCTTTGTCTGTTTACTGGGGCGCGAATTGATTTTCACGGCATTTTATTACCCTTGTACCGCAATTGCGACGCGATATACAATGAATATTTAACAGGATGAATTGAATTAGGTTCTCACCTTGTTCTACATTCTTGCATAATGCAGTGTCTGCGACAGCAGGTTGGGGTTGGATAATAAAATCACGGGGAACTTAGACATCGACTTTCGAATTTTGATAAGACTTTCTCGAAAATAAAACCCCATTTCCGAACTTTCTTCCATCAAACCTGACTGATTGGAATCGCGGTTCAATGCCTTGATCGAATTAGTCACTGGACGCCGGACGCGTCTCCTCATTGGCTGATGAGGTCACGTGAAACGGTTGCTGGTTCCTCACTGGCTATAGGGATGACTCACTCAGCTGAAATCAAATAGCTGTAGAGTGTACAGTTTTGTATTGGTAATCCTCAGTTGTGATATGTGCACACCATGAACACTATGTTATATCATTTTGGAGTGGAATGTAGTTTGCATAATGACAGCAGTTGTGATGTCAGATGTCACCATTGTTGTTTTACTAAACCATCATTTGTGATCCAGTTTTGAAAACAAATTCAATAATGACTTTTTTCATAGAATTTTCTTCACTATTACTTTTTATTAGCAAAAATTCGTCATTTCTGATCCCGATTCTTACAAAGATTTCGCTCAACCTCAAAACCATCAGGTCAATGATTAGGGAGGATACAGCATTTTTTGAAATTATGGTGCACCGCTAAATTAATGCACTGGTACATGTACATCAATTCGGGAACGCCATAGCGAAATATCCCCACAAGATCACAAATGATGGATTTTACGTTTCTTTAAAAAGTTAAATGTAATACAGTGTTATTATAGAAACCAAGGAACGTCAAAGGCTAACTTTTCTATTTGATAAACTTCTGTCACCTAGATGGATGTATCATTATAAACTACTGTATATGGTATAATGGATTTAAGTATAATTTCCTTGAAAATTTTAAAAGAAATGCCAATAACAGGGATGTGGCCGATGTGACAAATGTGACAAAATGTGACAGTTTGAAACCTGTGTGACAAATGTGAGAAAATGTGACAATTTCCGTAAAAAATGGAAAATAATGTGACAAATACAACAAATAAAGAGGGAAACTCTTATGTATGACCTATCTGTATAATTATAAGGGAGACTAGGCTCAAAAAAGTTTGTTGATGAAGAGGAAATTACC